>PITA01016656.1:10122-45990 GCA_004023965.1 Spilogale gracilis
TTTTTTTTTTTTTTTAAGATTTTATTTATTTGACAGAGAGAAACACAGCCAGAGAGGGAACACAAGCAAGGGGAATGAGAGAGGGAGAAGCAGGCTTCCCGCCGAGCAGGGAGTCCGATGTGGGGCTCGATTCTGGGTCTCCAGGATCATGACCTGAGCCGAAGGCAGTCGCTTAACCAACTGAGCCACCCAGGCGCCCCTAAAATCGTTTTTTAAAAAAGATTTTATTTATTAATTTGACAGAGAGAAACACAGCCAGAGAGGGAACACAAGCAGGGGGAGTGAGAGAAGGAGAAGCAGGCTTCCCGCCGAGCAGGGCGCCAGATGTAGGGCTCCATCCCGGGACTCCAGGACCATGACCCGAGCCGAAGGCAGACACTCAACTACTGAGCCACCCAGGTGCCCCAAATAAATAAAATCTTTTAAAAAATTATTATTATTATTATTTTGGACATTAAATTTATTTTATTTTTTCAGTGTTCCAAGATTCATTGTTTATGCCCCACACCCAGTGCTCCATGCAATAGGGCATGTGCCCTCAGTATCCACCAGCCGGTTCACCCATCCTCCCACCCCCTTCCCTCCAAGTCCTTCAGTTTGTTTCTGTGTCCAAAGTCTCCCATGTTTCGTTTCTCTCCCTGAATTACCCTACTTCCCATTTCCTTTCCTTCTCCTACTGTCCTCTATATTACCCCTTATGCACAAACAAAAAACCAAACTGAGCTTAGATATTTAAAAAATAAACTGATGAATATAAAATATAAAATTTATCATAGTTTAAGGTGCCCTACTGATTTATTGAAGGGGTTTTGCTTGATTTATCTGAGTATTCATTTATTGAGCCTCTTGGCTATCTTGGGCCTCAGTGTCCTCAGTTCTAAAACCACGAGGCTGCCAGAGGAACCTCCCAGGTCACACATATCTTTAATTCTGGTTCTATTACTACACGGAGTGGTACTTCCTTAACTTTGTGCTCGACCTTAATGCATTTTTACCTGGAATATTATCCCTGTATTATTAGTGGCCTTTGTACTTGTGCTATAGCAACATGTCTGTTTCATATTTTGAAGTTAATTAAAAAAAAAAATTTTTTTTAAGATTTTATTTATTTGACAGTGAGAAACACAGCAAGAGAAGGAACACAAGCAGGGGGAGTGAGAGAGGGAGAAGCAGGCTTCCCGCCGAGCAGGGAGCCCGATGGGGGACTCGATCCCCGGTCTCCGGGATCATGACCTGAGCCGAAGGCAGTTGCCTAACCAACTGAGCCACCCAGGCATCCCGATTTTGAGTAATGTATACTGAAATCAGTACTGGAATTTGGGGCTCTGGGGTATTTACAATGAACATATTATGATCATTTTTCTCGTATAAATTAAATCATCGTTAAACCAGGATAAATTGCACCTTATTCTCAACTAGATATATAGTAGCAAATGGGAAGATGCATTTTCACCATTTCTATTAGTGCTGAAAATGATATTAGTAACAACAATATATTAATTGTAGGTACTTAAACTTATTTTACTCTGAAACAATTTCTATTCAACATTGACAGTAAGTGCATCCCAGCAGTTCCTGGACAATACCCCAAATATCTGTCCATATTTGTTAGGCTAGTAGAATCCTGTACTGATCCCACCTTTCATATGCAAGGTAGGTTTCAGGAGGACTATTTCTCCCTACTCCTCCTAAGTGCACTATTGAGAGTCCGTTTCCTTTTCCATTGTGCGAAGAGATTACTTAGTCTATTACTCAGATATTACAATGGTATATGACAATGCTAATGGCAGGGCAATGGTTTGTTTCTGTTCTATGGGAAGGCAGGCCACATCCATAGGCAACTATATGGCTAGATCATAAAATGGCTTGTCCACTACTGGGATTCTCGTCTTCAGTGGAGCTATCTGAGATCCCACATTGTTACAATAACCTATATGCTTTATGTTAAAATAATTCATATGCATAATGGATTTCATAAAATTAGAACATATTAATTATGTCCTTGATCCCATATGTTACCACTTTCTTTGAGATCTTGCACACCCACTATTAGTTTTCAAATTTGCTCCCTTATGGTGTACGAGGGTGGGAGGGTGGGCTTCCTTTCAGTTTATAACTGGTTACCTTAAATTTCCAAATGAAGTTAGTGACTTTTTTAAGAGAGTAGTACAGTTAATATAATTATAAGATCTCTTTCCTTTTACTACCAAACATCCTGAAAAAAATCTTCTCTGCCCATTGCTTCCATTTTTCACTATATGTTCCCTCTTTAATCTTTTTTACACCATGGCCCTCACTACTCTTTTGCTCTCATGAGAGGTCACGAGTTTCCTGTTAGTTACCAAATTCAGCATCTCTTCTCAGGTTCCATATTTATTTGCAACACTAAAATTCTTGTCTGTCCTTTCCTTTCTGATACTTTCTCCCTCTGTGACTTTCTGGACATGCCAAAGTATTCACTTCCTTTTTCTGCCATTCCCTCTTGCTGTGTGCTCACTCTGTCACTGGAGTATTTCTGAAGGATCTTTCCTTAGTCTTCTGTCCTCAGGCCTTTCTCACTTCAAAATTAATTCCAAGACTTCAATTATCTTCTGTATGTGAATGATCTTCCCACTGAAAATCTCTCTCATGAGTTCCGGTGTTGAATGTCCTGCCAGCGGCTTCAACTTAATGCGTCCCTAGTTAAACTCATCATCTCCCTGTCAAGGCAGCTCTTCCTTTTGGGCTGCCCAGCTTTGCTAATGACACCATCATCTGTCACTAGGAGACTCAAAATGAGTCATATCAATTTCAACTTCTTCTTCCTTTTTTTTTTTTTTGGATCCATTGCAACTTCTAAGTGCCTCTTTCACTGGTCTCACCCTTTCTATACTTGTTGCCAGATGGTTTAAGTACTCATTCCCATTGTATTCAACACTGGAAATCTACTACTCCATTGAAATGATTTGTCCTCTTAAAGCTCTACTCTGATCATGCTACTATCTTGCTCTAAAGTCTTCCATGGAACTACAGAATCAAGTCCAAATTCCAAGCCTACTGGAATTGGTTTGGAGCCAATGTACTTTTATAAGCTCACTTCTCACCACTTCACTTTAGTCAAAGTAAACTACTCACAATCACTCCCATGTCTCCTGAATCTCCTACCTTCACTACCTCTGCTCATGTCCTCTCTAGTATATCAGTAGACTTGGCTCAGTGCTTACTCTTCACGTCTTTCTCTCATCTCTCCGTGGAATTTTACATCTTTCTTAGTGCACTTATAAAAAACCTGCTTGTAACCTTTTACTGTATTTTCTCATTTTGCTATATTCTGAGGATAAAAAGGAAGCAATTCAGAGTTCCCGTGTGCCAGGTCTGTGTTAGGTTGTGGGCATATAAGTTTCCGTGCCCACGTTGGATGTCACCTACCAGACTTTGTAAGCCCCTTGAGAATAACAAATATGTCTGGTTCTTTTTTGCATCTTCTAAAACAGCAAGCAGGGAACGTCACCTATACATACATAGTGTAGGATGGAAGATCTGCATACCATGCTTCCTAACAGTGATCCACTCCTCCACATGAGGTCCACTCCTTCCTATGCTCTCCTCTGCTTGATATTTGCTCTCTGCTTCCTGAATTCAGTTGACAAAATTCTATGTGAAAATCCATGCAGAATTATGAATATTATACCAAATTGTTTCCTACTGAACACTAAACAAGGATTCTTTTCTGTTAAATTGTTTCCTACTTACAACTCTAAACAAGGGCTCTATTCTTCTGGAAAGAAATGTGTACAAAAGCAGCCAAGGAGAAGTTAGTCTTCTTACTGTCACTGTGGCCTGGACTGATGGCTTCCCCAGCACCTTTGTCAATTAACAAGATGAAAAAGGAAAAACTGGAACTATACCTCCATGGGTAGGTGTTCCACATGAGTAAACCTCAATGTAGATTTAATGTAAAACTCAACACACTGCAAAGGTTTTGATAAGGAAACAAAGACTTCTGCAAGTACTACTGCTGGCAGAAAGCCATACAGAAAAAAAAGAGTTTGAAAGCATGCCCTTGGAGTTCTAACACACCATGCAAGGCAAAAGTACTTAATTCTTTGTCTTGCTCTTTATAGGAATGAGCCAGAGTATTTTATATTATCTAAGTAATCTTCCCCAGGAATCTCTAAGGTTGGTAATGATTTTATAACCTCTATTTTACAGTTGAAGAAACAGGGGCAAGGAGAGCTTGAGTCATCTCCCCAAGATGGTACAATTAGTAAATAGCAGAGTGAGGATCTGAAGCCCGGCAGCCTGAACGCAGGCTGAGCAGTGAACTGCTATGTCACACTGCAGCCGAGGGATGCAGCAGAAGGTAGCTAATTCACCCTATACTCAGAGGGTCCGCCCACCCACAGATGCATTCTTTCTATGGGACACGATGGCTCTGCCACTCTCCATTGGGAACCTGGTCCTTTTCTGCTCCTTTGGCTGTACCATTCTTTTTCTCTGATCCCTGAAATTTCCTTCCACTCAGTTCATCGTCCCTAGGTGTGGTGTATTAATGACCTTGGGGCTGGCATTGTGCTGGGCCATGCTCTTGTTCTGGCAGCAGCCCCACCTGCCCTCTTTCTTGCTCTGGTCCTACCTTCCACCAAAAGCTCTAGGGGATGGTGGCCAGCGCTCAACGGTCAGCAAGCCCAGGGTTACTCACTGAGAGTCCAGCAACTGCTACTAAATATCTGGCCGAAGGAATACAGTGAAGGAATGTAAATAAAAGCCTTCACTGGAAAAGGTGGCACAATGAACTGAGCGTGAGATAAAATAATATTAATTATGGGAAGTAGAGGAAGAGGCTCATTTGGTTTCCCTATTCCTAGGTATATGTCACATGCTAATAAACCACTGAAAAACCTTGTAAACTCATATTGCCATTACCCAGCAATAAGCTATGCCTAAGTAGGCTTAAAAAATAAATGTTTCCCCACTGGCCTAACATAGTCTCAGGGTGAGACCTTCATGCTGGGAGAATCCTGGAAACAAGCTTTTGAAAAGAAGGTTATTTTAAAAGCTTGTTAGATTTAAATATATATTTCTCAAACTGTTCACGTTAATAAGAGGTAGCTGATAAAAATAAAGAGAGTGAATTGCAAATATCAAGTAGTTGAAACACCACAGTTCCTTATAGGTGAATAAATAGCATCTCTAGATAAGGAATACAAAAGAAAAGGAAGGGAAAAAAAAAGAGTCCTTGATTTCACCAGGAAAGCAATCATACTTAGAATATTTCCCAAATAGTGTACTCTAGCCTGTAATACTGTCTTATGAATAAATTCTCAAGAGATTATAAATCCCCTAGGGAAATTTGTATTTTAGTCTATTAAAAAAATGTTTCCAATTAAAAATGACACTCCCTGATTCAGTAATACCCATGACAGTAGGTCCCCGGGTAAACCCTAGCTTGCTGCTTATTTTTTTTTTTTAAAGATTTTATTTATTTGACAGAGAGAAACACAGCCAGAGAGGGAACACAAGCAGGGGGAGGGAGAGAGGGAGAAGCAGGCTTCCCGCCAAGCAGGGAGCCCGATGTGGGGCTTGATCCCGGGACCGGGACCATGACCTGAGCCGAAGGCAGTTGCTTAACCAACTGAGCCACCCAGGCACCCCTTGCTGCTTATTTTTAAAATTGTTCTCAGTTGTTCCCAAACCTCTGCAACTATCCATTACAGTTAGAAATGGAGCTTGGGGTGGGGGGTGGGGGTGCCTGGGTGTTCAGTCGGTTGAACACTGGACTCCTGGTTTCAGTTCAGATCATGATCGCATGGGTGGTGACATCTAGTCCCAGGTCAGGGCTGCATGCTCAGCTGAGGAGTTTGCTTCTTTGTCTCTCTCCCTCTGCCCCTCCTACCACTCTTGCATGCATGTGTATGTGTGTGCACACTCTAATGAAAGAGAAAGAGAGAAAGAGAGAAAGAAAGAGAGGGAGGGAGGGAAGGAAGGAAGGAAGGAAGGAAGGAAGGAAGGAAGGAAGGAAGGAAGGAAGGAAGCTTGGGCGGCCCTGGGTGCTCAGTCAGTTGACTATGGGACTCCTGGTTTCAATTCAGGTCATGATCTCATGGATGGTGAGATCTAGCCAGGTCAGAGTTCCATGCTCAGCTGGGGAGCCGCGGTCTCTCTCCTTTCCTCTGCCCCTCCTACCACTTGTGCGTGTATGTGTGTGTGTGTTTGTGTGTGTGTGCACTCTAATGAAAGAGGAAGGAAGGAAGGAAGGAAGGAAGGAGGGAGGGAGGGAGGGAGGGAGGGAAGGAGGGAAGGAAGGAAGGAAGAAAAGGAAGGGAAAAAGGGAAGGAAGAAAAGGAAGAAAGGGAAGAGAGAAAGAAGGAAGGAAGGAAGGAAAGAAAAAGAAAGAAAGAAAGAAAAAGGGAGAGAGAGAGAAAGAAAGAAAGAAAATGAAAGAAAGAAAGAGAGAGAAATGAAGCTTGGGTGCACTTAACACGGTACTCCCTGACTGTGGCTTTTCAGTAGATCTCGCTTTTGAAGTCAGTCCAATCATGTTAACTCCATCCTAGGAAGAGTTAATAAGCTTCCTGCCTTTATTCTGTCTGGGAATATTCCTCCTACAAAGTGGCTCTTTGGCCCTTTCTTCCTGATTTTTATCATGATGGTTCCAAGGGACCCCATGTACACAATTTTAGCACTAAGTCCATGACAGAAGTACAGAGAGGTTTCGCCATTAAGTGAATTCTCACACCAAATGCTTTCAGCATTGTATAAATGGTATTGCCCGTGGGTTCCTGTTCCGTGTGATCTCACTCAGTAAACAAGGTGGCAGCACCGACTACGGACAGAGCACTAGCCTACACACTGCACGAGGAATGGGCTTTGGAACTTTGCACCCGCAGCTTCACAATCCAGAGAGGCAGAAAGAATTCTAAGACAAGCCGACAGTGAGATGTGCTCTTAACTGCTGCAGAGCTGGGGGAGTAGAAGATCAATTCTGAGAAGAACCTGTCTTTAAGTGCTGGTGGAGTACAGCGTTCTTTTTTTAGTAGGAAAGAGATGCTTGCTTGTATCATTTATCCTCCATCCACAAATTGGGAAAAATAAATTCTGATCTTTCACTAATAGGGGTTGCACAGAACCCAACTAGCTGATGATATTCAAATGAGCCTTCATGATCTTCCCTAGAATGAGGAATTTATTAGACTTCCTAGGATTCGGGAAGTACAAGTAAAGGATTCTTCTGGGAAGAAGAGTAAAAGAAAAAAAAAAAAAACAACCTCCTCCCACGAGTCTTCCTTTATACCCAAAGTCTGCTTTTCGGAACTGACTGTCAACAACACTTTCCTCTGCTTCAGGCTTAGCACGGGGAATTACTGTGGCAGTTCGATGCCAACCATGGCAGCCTATTTTGCACACAGGTTCCGACCCTGGCAACTCCCTGTTCCTCCTGGATTTTGAAGCCACCTGGCGAGGTCTGTGCTTGAGCAAAGCCATGTGTGGCGATGCAATGCCATGCCTATGCTTCAGGCAAGAAGACATTTTCTTGCCCTTGTGTAAACACATGGAAATGAACTTCACCATTTAAAAAGAAGTGGATACTCTGTACCAAGGACAGCCAGATGCGGTGATATTCTTAGCACCTCTAGGTTAGCCAACATAAAAATATTATCGTGTTGTTTGAGAAAACAGATGAAAAGATACTAACCCTTCAACATTGTAGCTGTGGAAAACAATGTGGACTCTATATGTCAGAATGAAAAACACATGTTTGTTTCAGATTGTTTTCCCTGTTTTCATTCTTCACCCTGAAGTAATGACGAAGCATGCCCAAAGAGGCACTTTATTTTTATAGACATACTTACAGAAAGCCAAAATGGCACCTGAATGACTTCTCCCCTCTAATTGCTTACAGTCATAATTTCTAGCCCTCACACTATATAGTATCTGGGACTGTTTTCAATAGCAAGCACTTCCTTTTTCATTTTCACACACAGCAAAGACATAGGTTTCTTGCAGAGCTAGGGGGTGAGAAAATTGGATACTCTCTCTACTTCTATGATGGGAAAGGAAAATGGATTTCTACTCTGGTCAGACCAGAAATCCTTGTTCTCCAATTCCAGAGGAAAGCTCCCCCCAGCATATGAGAATATCACGGGACATGCATTTTGTGCCATAAAATGCCATGTCAACTCTAGGGTTTAGATCTCTGTGCTGTGCCTTTCACTCCCACTTCTTTGAAAAGGATTCTTTTACTCCACAGGTCAGAGAATATTATTGGAAACAGGGATAGTGAGTGGCAAAGTTAGCCAAAGAATTCAGAAAGCTGAAATATTTCCCTGAGGAAGCATGCATAAATGATATGACATCATTGTTAAGAAACATTTAGCTGTAAGAACCCAAAAGGAATTATTTGCTATTTCAGACACAGGGAAATGACAACCATGTTCAAGGGGGATAACAGCTCTGCACTGGGAGCTTATTTAATAGGAACACGGTTTAATGACATGTTAGTTTGAGCTCAAAGTGTAGTAAACATTTACTGCCCACAGTATATAATGAAGCAGTGGGGTAATGCTTTTATCAGAGGCTGTTTCTTAATCATTCAGGGTCCATTAACAGTCACAACAGAGGCAAACAGAAACTGTGACATGTGCCTCTAAAAATACTGCTTATTGGCAACTGCTCTCTGGAAGAGGTATTTTGTGTTCATTGGAACCATTAGTGTGTGAGTGAAATTTTCCAGCAGTTCACAAAAATACTCAGACCACATCAAGAGCACATCTGTGAACTTTAGAAAAAAGTGAAAGTAGAAAGAGGTGCATCTCTGTTATCAGAACAGACTGGCTGTCACTAAATACATTATTGTCTTGACACGAAGAGGATCGAATTGTAGGGAAATGCTCCATGTGCAAATTTCCACCAAACGTGGTCGGCATCTAGCCCACATGGATTATTACTTTTACATGTGTTCTGTGTGCAAGGCTTTGCTTTGTCGACATGGATATGACTCAAAAAATGTGGTGTCACTTTCTCATTTTCATTCACCACCTGGCTTTGGAAAGGCTCCTTTGTCAGTTCCAAGGCACAAGACATAAAAATAACAAAACTGGCCTTTCATTCTTTTTAGCTTTAAATCAATTTATTTTAAATAGATACTGTGGATCATCTGAATGGCTAACACAAGGAGTAGAAGTAAAGTTATGGTGGAACTCAAGGTAATACGACTTTAGTAAGGTTACAGGCTCACCCAGAGGGATGGAGACTTAACTCAATACTCCAGACCAGACAAAAAAATTATTCAGCCGATGTTTCTTTATGTTGCATCCCACCGCCTTCCCACCTCCAGAGTGGACACTCTTTCTGTTTCCAGTCTAAACCAGGCATTCAGTCATTTGAAGTCGAAAATTCAAATTCGACAGCTTCTTCCTTAAATATGCTTGATCATCACAGCAGCCCATATCCTTCCATTTCCTTTGCCACCACCTCAGATAAGGCCACCATTGACTCTCTCCTCTGATTTCTGTCCCCAGTCAACTCTCCACACTGCTGCCAGACAACTTTTTTTTGGTAAAGCAAGCATTTGATCCCACCTGTCTTCAGATAACTCTCGTGTGGCATATACTGCCCTTAGGATAAAGTCCAAGTTATTAACACTCTTTCCTTCCTACTTCCCCTTCTACACAACAGCCTTACTAAACTTCTTTCAGTTACCCTCAAAGAACATGTTCTCTTGTTCTGCAGACCTCTGAACTTTCAGCTCCTTCTCCCTGGAAAACCTTCCTGCATCCCAGCTTCCTCCATATAACAACTCTTCCTGTTCTTCAAATCCTATCTTAGATGTCACTTCTTCTGGAGGCTGATTTTGGTGGGGGCCAAAGAAGAGGTATGTTGGATGCATACTTCACTAACCTATGTAGGAGTGTTCAACAATAATGACTTTCCTCCGTGGTTTGTAAGCTCCAGTGAGCCTCATGCTTGCCTGAGCCCCACTATTCTGCATATTTGAGTGCCTCCTGGACATCTATTTGTCAAGCCCCCCCCCCAAAGCTCTGAGAATAAGTGATTCAGTTCAAAGTTAATTAGGATAGAATATAAGTAGAGAAATAATTTTCAAATATAAAAGATGTTGATCTTACTTAAAAAAAGGGGGGGCACTTGATTGGCTCAGTCGTTAAGTGTCTGCCTTCGGCTCAGATCATGATCCCACAGTCCTGGGATCAAGCCCCACATCGGGTTCCGTGCTGGGTGGGAAGCCTGCTTCTCCCTCTCCTACTCCTTCTGCTTGTGTTCCCTCTCTAGCTGTGTTTCTCTCTGTCAAATAAATAAAATCTTTTTTTTAAAAAAGATGTTGATTTTCGATGATAATTTATAATTTAGTAGATTTAATCTTCCACTGAGAGAAAAGATGACTATTATATAAATCAGTTATATCTTTGAAACATCTGTGCTATTGCTACACACATAATAAATACTAAATAAACACAATGAGGTAAGAATAAAAATTTATTGAGTACTTACTGTGAACCTAGTCCTATGGCATTAATAGTATTAGCAAGAGGTGGCTGGTACTTGAACCCAGATGTTCTGATATCAAAACCTGCACTGTTTCAGTATTATTCTGTTGTCTGGTTTAAATAACCCAACTACAGGATTTTCTGAAATCAAAAATAAAAAGCACTTGACCACACAGATTAAAGGAATTCTCATTGATAAAACCCCAAGAGTAATGATATATAGTTATAATAAATGGGGACAAAGGCTATTATAGTACTGAGTGCTCACTGTATGTAGAAAAGAGATTTTCAAGTTGTAAATCCATCTATGTATCTTATTCCCATAAAATAAGACTGAAAATTAACACATAAAATGAAAAGGAAGAAAATAGTTAATCCTCAAAAAGATAAGGTAAAGCATTAGTGTCAGTTCAGCAACAGTCCTAAGAACCAAAACTGGAAAGAAAAACAAAATAGCAGATAAAGGTGGAAAGAACAGACTAATAATGCTTACACAACCACAAGAGGTCATTTAAGATGGCCTGTATGAATGGAATATTACGCCTCCATCAGAAAGGATGAATGCCCAACTTTTGTAGCAACATGGACTGGATTGGAGGAGATTATGCTGAGTGAAATAAGCCAAGCAGAGAAAGTCAAGTATCATATGGTTTCACTTACTTGTGGAACATAAGGAGTAATATAGAGGACAGTAGGAGAAGGAAAGGAAATGGGAAGTGGGGTAAATCCGGAAGGAAGATGAAACATGAGAGACTTTGGACTCAGAAGATGGCCTGTATGAGGAACAGAACTTTGTCTGAAAATTCGAAGACTCCAAGATGTTTGGCTACTGTAGCTATAACTAGGGAATTAAATGTCTGTCCTACATTCCTCATTCCATCAATTTGGCCTGTAAGTTTATTAATGGGCTCCCACTCTAAGCCAGGCCCACTTTCACTCTTACCCTATAAAACTATGCACTCGAGTTCACAGTCTTCCTCTTAGTCCATCTGAAGCATTTCAGGGGCAAGAGCAGCATGTGAAAAATGATTAACAGCATGGATGAACATGAACAAGAACAACGAACAAGCGAAAAAAAGACACATATTCTGGTTTTTAAGACTCTTAAGAAAGCCATATAACCATAAAGAGGAACAAACAAAAGTCAACCAACAGGATAAAAGAGGATGATTTTTCAGTAGACTGTACTAAATTCTTTTAGATTTCAAATGCTTATATCCATGAATACAAGAATGTAATTCATCAGTGATAATCAGTGGTACCAGGCATTCTTTTAATATTAACATTTCCATATTTAATGTTATGTCACTCTGAAATGGCACATCAGGTAAGTTATATATTGCCAAAGAGCTCTCATGTAAAATTCTCTCATTTTCAAAATTCACATTTATGTTAGTACTTGAAATCCTGCTCCTATCCTGATGCATAGATAGGTTTTGTAGTAAAGACCTCCATAAAAGGGGTGGTGAGAGTATAAACTATAAGTTGCTACAACCCTTTGACAAATCAGTTTTATATGTATGCAGATAGCCTTCTAAAACAGTAATTCCACTTCTCAAAATCTATCTCACAGAAATAATCACACACACACACACACACACACGGTTTTAGTACAAATATGTTCTCTATTTGTTATAGTAAAAAATCAGAAATAAACAAAATGTTAATCAATTGGGAAATGTCATATGATGGATTATTACCAAGCCTTACAATAAGTTTTGGGAAGAATTCTCAAGAACACAGATAAATGATGATGTTGCAAAGTTAAGTAAATGTAAGTGGAATATATTTTATGACAAAAATGGTCAAAACACATATATTCTAAAAGGATCAGAAGGAAATACAGCAACATATTAAAAGTACTGGTACTCAAATAGTGGGATTATTAGTAAAGTTTGTTCTTTTCATTTCTCTCAGTTTTCTAATTTTATCCAGTAAACGCATATGACTTTTACAACCAGTAAGATAAGATAAGGGGGCAAACTTATTTTTAAGGGCATTTCTTAGATGGTGACTAACCCTTTCCTTATGGTGTGCAGGTTTTGTTATCTTTTGCATTTTGGCCTGTCTTACTTCTTGTGCCAATGGACTCTACCAATGTTGTTGGGAATGATGCCTCCATCCCGTCTTATGGTTATAAACATACTTAGGAAATTAGCACTACTTGGCAAGGATCTCAATCCATGTCAAAGAAAAGAGGAAACACTCTTAGAAGCTGTAGTTTCTGTCTAGGTGCATGGAACTTGTTTAGCATCATGAGAGTCAATAAAAGACAACTGTGGCAGACCATCAAAGAAAGATATGTCCAGTTCAAGATATTTCTGGGCTCTACTTCCACCTTGCCTCTTTCTTGAAGTCTCTTTCACTACCTGCCTCTCAGCAGAGTTTAGTTACCAGGATGAAGTAATGTAGACGATGACGTACCTCTCAAAAACTCAGAACAGTAACATGTTAGGTCCTATAAATATGAGTTATAACTGTTTTGCTTATATTCAAGATTCTAAGTTTATAATATGTTATGCTTTACTCCTCTAAAATGATACTAAAGGAAAGATTATTTGACTTGTATTTCTTACAAACAAAACTATTATTTGTAAGAATAAAGATTATTTCTTAAGGGATCTCTGAAAAAAGACTACAGGAAAAAAAAAGGATGAGAAAAAGTCTGGAATTAAGTATTTATTCAAAGATTCAGTTAAATAAAAAATATCTGATGACAAGTAGGACCCAGATTTCTCAATGACCACAGTGTGTGAACATACTAGGAATGTCTTTTCTCCTTTTAGCAAGTATTTAAGCAGTTAAAACAGCACAATGCAGCCAAAGCTCCAGAATTTTGGGGGGGGGCTGGGGATCTAATATGTGACTAATTTATACGGATGCTCTAGTGTTTGTAGGGATATTCTGGTGTGGGCATATTGAGCCGACCTAGCAAGCATGGATGGAAAAACTTTACTTTTGGAAACTGAAACTATTAAGTATAAACACTCGGAAAAGCCTATGAGAGTCAAGCAAAGAAGCAGTGTGGTAACTTTTTCTCCACTAAGTGTCTGTCCCTGGTTCAGATTTTATCTTGAGTCATATAGATTTGTATGTACAAAAATTAAAATGAGAATGAACCTATGCATGATGCTATTCCACACCCCCTCCACTCCTGAAATTTTCTTTTGAAAGAAAAGGGATCAATGGGAGCATAATGATAGGAATAAAGCTTATGTCCAAGACAAATACTGAGTGTGGCTGGCCGGAGATGGAACTCTGTGGTTGCCTGGAGAATAAGGTCAGGTACGGCTCTTAAAGATCAGAACAACTGCGCCTGTGCAATCTCTTAAAAACAGTTCCCTAATTATCTCTGGAAATAACACTGGTGCAGCCTGGGGACGGATAGGGCTGTGGAAGAATCACAAGAAAATGGGATCACTGGCTATAACACAGTGATCATATTATAACTCCTTAAGTTCAACACAGAGAGGCATGTTTATATGAGGAAAGAGTTTACAAGGAGAAACCAGTTTTATGAGACTAAGCTCCAAATAAGACAGAATGCAGTGTAATTGACTGGGCCTCAGTTGGGGTGGGGGTGAAGGGTCTGGCCTCTGCTCTATTTTTAATTAGCCATAGGATATGAGCTCTTGGACCTTAAGAAGATTACTCTATATGGACTATGAGGTTCTTTCTAAACCAAATGCTTTGATTCAGAAAAATACAAAAAGCCCGTCTTATAAAATGTCTTATATTGATTTTTGTTATCAAATGAAACCATAAACTAACACAAATAAAATTTTTTGTAAGTTAAAACGATGATTTGGGGTTGAGTTTTGCTTTTCTACATGAGGGGCCAAAATTGAGTCAGTCGTTAATTTTATTAACAGAATATGTAAAAAGAAGATTTTTTATTTTGCTGGAGAAAATGTTTGAGTAATCTAAATTTGCTATCACTATTTTGGTGCATAAGGTCTGAGACGTTAAGTAAGACTTAAGGTGTGTGGCCTTCTGGAAAACAGAATGGAGAGTCCTCAAAAAGTTGAAAATAGAGCTACCCTATGACCCAGAAATCGCACTATTGGGTATTTACCCTAACAATACAAATGTAGTGATCTGAAGGGGCACATGCAATGTTTATAGCAGCAATGTCCACAATAGCCACACTATGGAAAGAACCTAGATGTCCATCAACAGATGAATGGATAAAGAAGATATGTGTGTGTGTGTGTGTGTGTGTGTGTGTGTGTGTGTGTGTGTAATGGAATACTATGCAGCCATCAAAAAGAATGATATCCTGCCATTTGCAATGACATGGATGGAACTGGATGGTATTACGCTGAGTGAAATAAGTCAATCAGGGAAAGACAATTATCACATGATCTCTCTGATATGAGGAATTTGAGAGGCAGGGTGGGGATTCATGGGGAGAAATTAAAAAAAAAAAAAAAGAAACAAGATGGGACCGGGGAGGAAGACAAACCATAAGAGATTCTTAATCTCAAGAAACAAATTGAGGGTTGCTAGGGGGTGGGGGAGAGGGATAGAGTGACTGGGTTATGGGAAAAAAAATAAAAATTAAAAAAAAAGTATGTGGCTTTACTCCTTGAAACTCAAACTGTAACTTGGGGAGTGTGGCATGGTGGTAGGAATGAAGGTCGGCTTTCTTTCATACAGGTATCCCTTGCTTTCAGAATGCTCAGGTTATAACACTTTGCTTTTATGAAAGACCTACTTAGTACCTGTTTTGGCTAACCAAAAGAAATATGAAGAGAATTTTCATTTTTACAAAAAAAAAAAGTGAAAATAATGTTCGGCTTTTGTTTTGCAGAGTGCCTTTCTAGAGGCAGCGTGCATTCTCAGCAGCGACCGTGGCCCCCCCAAACTCTCTCCCCAGAACTACACTCAGCATCTCAGTATCAACCTACCACAGCTTTGAACAGTACCTGTAAGCATCTGTACCATATCTTGATTTATTTTGTGCATCCATTAGCAAGATGTGTCCTAAGGTAGCAGAAAAGTCTACAAGAGGTTATTTGTTGGATCTGGGAATGCTCAAACATTTTCCATATAAATTAATGGTTATTGCTTCTTCCCTTTATGCCATTCAGACTTATAAAAGGTTTGCTCTTCTTTCAGATAACAAGGGAAACCTCTAATTATTTATTAGTCTGGCTATTAAGACTATGTGACCTACAGACTTAATTATAATGGCTAATAATAAAAATAAACTGTTTTTCCTCCTCACTGCTTTAATCTGAATTATTCTGAATGGGTTTAAAATGCAGTAATTAGGAAATTCTGATACAACAAGGATAATTAAATAAAACTAGAAATGTATTATTTTTTTTTTCAAAGTAGACTTGATACTTATTCAGCATCACCTAGAGGGACAAAATTAAGTTTGTGTTATGCTGTTTGGAAGAGTTTTAAGAGGTCACTGTGAGGAGTGGATGAAGGGCATGGAAAGTTCTGGGCCCAGGATCTGGCACCTGGGATGCGCTCAAGGAAGGTTAGCCTACTTATCATTCTCACTCAAGAAGAGGACACTGGGCCAAATCCAGAACTAAGAGCTATTATGCCAATAAACCTGCCTCAGTGCCTCCCTTATATTCATTCCACATTCTCATTCTGGAGGCTTCATGTTTGATCTCAAGTAATATACTACTAGACTGGGCTGTGTGGAGAATACAGATGGCTTTCTTCATGAGTTGAAATGGGGTGTATGACTCAAGTTAAATTTACAAGTGTATTCCCTTTGTTGAAGCTATGAGTATAATTTTTAGGCTAATAAAGTTACTTGATGGGGGTGAGGAAGATGTTCTGAAGCAGTTAGGACACCAGAAGCCATGTGTGACGGGTAGTTTTAGATGTCAACTTGGTTAAGCAATACTAATAAGTTTTCAATCAAACACAAATCTAAGTGTTGCTGTGAAGGTATTTTGTTGATGTGTCTTAACATCTACAATCAGTTGGTTTTAAGTGACAGATTACCTTGATAATGTGGGTGGGTATCTCCCAATCAGTTGAAGGCCGAAAAGCAAAATAGGGTTCTCTGAGACAGAAGAAATTCTGCCTCAACGCAAGACTACAGCACCAGCTCTTGCCCAAGGGTCTCTGGTCCACCAGCCTACCCTCCAGATTTTAGACTTGCCAGTCCCCAGAAATGCATGACAATTCTTTGAAATGAATCTCTCTCTTTCTCTCTGTCTCTTGATATCCTATTGGCTCTGTTTCTTTGGAGAATCCTGACTAATAATATAATAAAATACTTCAGCATTTATGTAATTAACTCTTTGCAAATTTAAAAACATATCCCATACATTATTACATGTTGTGTGTGGGTGTGTGTGCATATACATATATATGTATATATACACACATATACACACACATATATACATGGGGGAGACAGAAGAAGGTCTTATATTAAATATATATGAATAGGTACCTATGTGGGAAAATGGGACTGAAAATAAGAAATGCAGCAAACAACAATTTTAAACATTAGGAAGGTAATCTTTGGATTAACAGTGTCAGTGAGCCACAAATTGAGGGCTTTCTCAATTCATAACTTGTCTTATGAAACCTCATGCTAGAAACTGAAATGCCAGCTTAAAAGATATTTTCAAAAATGTAGATTAACTACATCTAAGGAAATACTGGGATAAAAGGTATCTGGACATACTTGTGAACTTCTAATTACATTCCACTAATATCAACTATAGACATCTCTCAAAGACCTGGTTCAATTCCCAAAAGAGTTTTGCTCTGTTTTTGAGTTATTAGAGCATTCACTCTCCAAATAACTCACTGAGTATTACAGAATGCTTTATATATAGTTAATTGTTATTTTAAGTATTTTATGTCTTGCATCCCATGTAGGCTATAAATTCCAGAGATCAGCAATTTTTATATTTATTTATTTCCCCACAGGGACTGGTTTAATGTCTTACCTATGATGACATTCTTATTTTAGGCACTCAAGAACTGATTAAGAGCAATGAATAATGAAGAGAGAAGGTATCATTCCAATAAAGAATTAATGAGAGTTTTAAAATTGTAAATATGGATCCTTATAACTTGATACTGATTTTTCCCCATCAAAAATACTAGCCAAAATTTAATTTTTACTTTATTATTTATTCACACCATAAATCTAGGTTGGAGCTAATGAAGTAAGTCACTATACTATAAAAGCTCAATATAATTTCTTAATATGTAATGTATCCTGTTCACACAATTAAAATCAGTTGAACTAAATAATATCACTATAATAACCTATTAAACATATCATTAACTTACTTGGCTGAGCTCTTGTAGCAATACTGGGGATATAAATTGCTAAATAACTATAACAAACAGGACTTATGCTTAAAATTTTAATAAATAAAGAAACTGACATAGTTCAGAGTCATTATGAGTTTTTATTTGGTATGCTGTTCTATAATGAATAGTTCATACATAGTTAATATAGGTAAATTTAGGATTAAACACAAGTTTAGTTACTTCCATGAAGCCTTGCTGAGATACTATGATAAATGTTTCTGGTTTCCAAAAAGAAATCCGGACTAAGGTATATTAACAAAGCACAAAAATGCAATTAGTTTATAGAAGTCGCATATTACATGTCTGCTCTGTACAGCTCATTTACTTGTTTAAGCTAAGGACTCATCTGCCTCAGAATAATCTCATTACAGTCAATGAACAGATTCACCAATCGCTCTTCTTGTCTTTTAATCCTATTACAGTATCTATTTGTATTTCAGTTTTGACCTTTGTAAATTTTAAAATCAGTATTTCCTACAAAATTTAATATCATTATCTTTAATATGCAAAGACATATAATTATGTTGAAACTTTAAACTTTCATGGGTCAACAAAAAGTCAGTTTAATACCTTCTCTATCATCTTATAATTTCCATTTGTGACGTAAATGCCTCTGAAGAGTCTGGCTACTAGCACAGGACAACATGCTATGCAGATGTGCTCACGGGGACGGGAATGTTCCCCATTACTTTGTCTATACCCTTCAAGTCTTATTCCTTCTAATGACAATGGCAGTACTATGGTCTGTGGCCTCATAACCGGGTGCTTCAGGCACTTCCAGAGATCAGATTCCTGACCTTGGCCTCCTTATCACCAGCTCTAATGAACTGAAGTAACCAGATGCAGACACAAATGAGTTCCTTGGGCTCCCTGTGGTCCTGACTTGCTTTGAAACATGACACCTGCTTCACACAGTGGTCAGGGATGCAGAATTTGTCCATTTTGGTCATTTTCTGTATTCCTTTTAAAAGTGTACTTTTTTGCATTCCTTTTATTTAAAAAAAATTTTTTTTTAAAGATTTTATTTATTTGACAGAGAGAAGCACAGCCAGAGAGGGAACACAAGCAGGGGCAGTGAGAGAGGGAGAAGCAGGCTTCCCACCGAGCAGGGAGCCTGATGTGGGACTCGATCCCGGGTCCCCGGGTCCCCGGGATCATGACCTGAGCCGAAGGCAGTTGCTTAACCAACTGAGCCACCCAGGCGCCTCTGCACTCCTTTTAAAAGTGTATGTTTTCTGGGGCACCTGGGTGGCTCAGAAGGTTAAGCCTCTGCCTTTGGCTCAGGTCATGATCTCAGGATCCTGGGATGGAGGCCCACATCAGGCTCTCTGCTCAGCGGGGAGCTTGCTTCCCCCTCTCTCTGCCTGCCTTTCTGCCTATTTGTGATCTCTCTCTCTGTCAAATAAGTAAATAAAATCTTTAAAAAAATAAAATGTATGTTTTCTGAAATGAACATGTATACATTTATGGAATGATTATTTTCTGCTAGCCAATGACAGCATACCAATTGTGCTTACCTATAATAATTAGGAAAAGAGTGATCAGGAGAACCAAAAATAGAAGGAATTAAAAAATCAGAATTTCTTTTCAAAAAACATCACAGACTGAGTAACAAGTTACTGTCATAATAAAAACTTTAAAATGATAGCATAGCTGGGAAGGGAAAAAAGATGGGATTTAAAATTTTTTCATGTAAGCTTTTGGTAATAACTTCTGTTAGGACCACGTTAAGAGTCATTCCTAAAATATCTTTGAGATATACAATGAATGCCTTTAATAAAATTCTAATTCATATTTTATAATACTCTTAAGTGTTTTGTACTGCTGTAAGATAACCAGCCCTAGCAATTAGTGAAACTCAACTTAAAGATGACTGAATTATTGAAAATTACTTAAATCGATGGCTTTCAATTACATAATTTACAAAGTTTCTTTCAGTTTTAAAATTCTGTCATTCTCTAACTATGCATTCTTACATCTCAAGAGGAATATGAACAAAATTAAGATTTATATAACTGTAATATAGGTAAAGTAGATTTTCTTAATACCTGGCTATTCCCTCTAGGTTGAGCCACCAGCAGTTGGAGAATATATAATCTTATTTCCTCCAATCCCAGTGCATTTGGTTCAGGTCTTGATGGAGCTGATATGCCTCCCCTATAATGCACAGGACCTTGGCCTGACCAATCAGCATCACCCATTTATTCCCTAGCCCACAGTATTTGCTTCATGGGAAATTGACTGAGGTTGGTTTAATAAAACACATACCAAAAGAAGACAAACAAATGGACAACAGACACATGAAAAGATGCTCAACATCACTAATTATCAGGGAAAGGCAAATCAAAATTGCAATGAAATTTCACCTGTAAATGATATTCACACTTGTCAGAATGGCTAAAATCAAAAACACAAGAAACAAGTGTTGGCGAGATTGTGGAAGAAAAGGAACCCTCATACACTGTTGGTGGGAATGCAAACTGGTGCAGCCACTGTGGGAGACAGTATGGAGGCTCCTCAAAAAGTTAAAAATAGGAATAGCATATGATTCAGAGATTCCACTACTTGGTATTTACCTAAAAGAAAATGAAAACACTAATCCAAAAAGATACATGCACCCCTATGCTTATTGCAGCATTATTTACAGTAGCCAAATTACAGAAGCAACTCAAGTGTCTATTGATAGATGACTGGATAAAGAAGGTGTAATATATATGTGTACACACACACACACATACACACACACACAGGAATATCACTCAGCCATGAAAAAGGATGCAATTTTGCCATTTGCAACAACATGGATGAATCTAGAGGGTATAATGCTAAGTGCAATAAGTGAGAGAAAGACAAATACCATATGATTTCATTCATACGTGGAATTTAAGAAACAAAACAAATGAACAAAGAAAAAAGAGACAAATGAGAAAACAGACTCTTAAATATATAGAATAACCAGAGGAGCCATGGGTGTGGGGGATGGATAAAACAGGCAAAAGGGATTAAGAGTACACTTAATTGTGATGAGCACTGAATAATGTATAGAATCATTGAATCATTATATTGTACACCTGAAATGAATATCACAGTGTCTGTTAATTACACTGGAATTAAAAAAAAGGGGGGCACAACAAAGGACCTTTGTGTGTGTGTGTGTGTATGTCTTTTTTGGGGGGGAGAAGCTAAGTTTCAGTCTGCTTAAGTAAGGATAATTTAGGCATGGTGATTCTGTCAACCAACATGCTGAGAAAGAATCTACTTCAAGTGACATCAACCCAGAAAAAGCACGGCAGACTCAAGAAAGGGGGAAAAAGTAAGGCAGACACTAATGTAATAACATCATTGGAGTCCTTGTGTCTACCTATGCCTGAAGAAAGTATCTCTTGGACTTTACAGTTAAGTGAGCTACCACATTTTCTTTTTTATTTAAGCCAGTTCTATTACCAGTATTATTTATCTACAAACTTGCAACCAAAGGAAACCTAAGAAAAGAGACTTAACAAAGATTGATTCTCATCATCTTCAATTTTATTGCAGCAGCTGCAACATGCCACCTTTTTAGGATAGATACCTTTTCTCTTGAACTTGGCCTCTCCAACATTGTTTTATTCTTCCTTCAGGCAATACTCCGGTCAGTAAAAAATGAGATAAACAAATATACACTCCTCATTAAATACTAACCTCCAGCCTTACCTGGGTACTTCAAAAAGAAAATAATCTGTCACTTACTCAAAATTATAACGTGTTTAAATTGACAATTCTAAAATGTTACACAGTTAAATGATCGTCAATGCTTTGAAAAGCCTAGACAGTATCTATGTAACAGAAAGGTCCTCTTTTGTCACTGTTTAAAAACTATCATCAACCAACAAAGAAGGCTTAGTACTGAATTCTGGTAAGATTTAATTTTCCTACCGTACTTTTTAAAAAATAATTTTGTGTCAGATTTATGATTGCCATATCTCTCAGTCTCTGTTTTTCCTTATTTTTACTTTGTGGTTCATTTTAGAGGTTTAAAATTTTTTGTACTTTCTAAATGCCTGGGATTTGGCTCAGCGGAGATACCACTTTTGAAACAACTCCATAGCTAAAAGTGGGTATAAACATATGTGTAGCATTTCAGTGTTCATTTATCACTTGCGGATGTGTCCCGAAAGCTATAAATAGGAAGCACGAGCACAGCAACGTGCAGCGACATTCACATGCATATGAATTCGTGTATCTACTATGATTTTTTTTTCAAACTTTGTGATAATACTTATTTGTGAAAATTTCATTAGCTACCATAAATCAGGCTCTGAGACAGTCACTTACTTAATAGAACTTTTAAATAATTTTAACATTCCAGCAATGTCAAGAATATTCATCTACTCATTTCCTCTCAGTCTCGGCTCTCCAAATGTCAAGCAGACAGCTCCGAATGTGGCACTCTGGGGCCAGGAGATTCAAAGCACACATGGCATTTCCTAGTACCATGCACAAAAAAATGAGATCATGCATTTGCAGGGTTGGGCACAGGGCCTGACACAGTAGGAGCCGAAATCAAGGCCAATTCTCTCATCGCCCTCTCTTGCCTCTTCCTCCCTTGCACTGAAGCACACACACGTGCACATGTACAGCCACCCCCTTTCTCCTTGGAGGAGAGACACATCTTAGAAGAATCATTCTTAAATGTATTTCACCTAACTCTCCTTTAAAAACATCATTATGTTGTAATGTCCCTCTAATAACCTGAAATGAAATTCACAAATAAAATAATTTGTCTAAACACGTACTTCCTCCCAAAATCTATAATATAAATAAAACATATAAGGAAAGTAATTTATAATAAAAATATATTTCAATAGGTAAATGTTTGGGCATGATACGCTTTCGGAGAAGATATAATTAATTTGTTGGAGGTGTCATCTAAACACAGAATCCCCGTGATGGTAACTGCTGCAAACGTCTAATACAGGTGTGGTTTACTGGCAACTCAAATGCCACAGGCTGTGCTGCCATCAGTGGCATCATTTTTCTTTCCCAATGATAACCAAAGTTCAAATGATTTGCATAGTAGTTGCATTCTTGCAAAATTCAGTGAGTATTAAAATTGCACAAAGTTATCTTACGTTTATTCACAAATTGGAGGTAGGCTGAAGTTCAGATGACTATAAATAGGCTTTTTTTTTGTTTTTGTTTTTGTTTTCTGTTTTTTTTATTGTTACTAAAATTTTTTTTCCAGTGTTCCAAGATTCATTCCCCATCCCCACACCCAGTGCTCCATGCTTTAGGTGTCCCCAGTACCCACCACCAGGCTCTCCCATCCCTCCACCCCCCTCCCTCCAAGTCCCTCAGTTTGTTTTTGTGTCCAAAGTCTCTGTTGTTTCGTTTCCCTCCCTAGATTACCCTAGTTCCCATTTACTTTCCTTCTCCCACTGTCCTCCAAAATAGGCTTTTTGCCATCATAAACGTGCAGCAAGATTTCAAGATTGTAAGACGTTTAGCATTTCGGACCTCTGCACAGATACTGTGACAACCTAAAAACATATCAGCTGTTTAAAAAAAAACCCTCCCTAAGGGGCTGATTCTATCTCTGGTGAGACTTAGAGTGACATGTTTTATTTCGAACCACATCTTTTGTGACAATAAAATATTTGCAATATGTGATAAAGTATTCCATATTCTTCCCAAAAGTCCTCTGGCATTGCTGTCCTCCGCAATGAAGACATCACCAGTGTTTCTATGCATCTCTAAATATGTAAGGAGAGTCTCTGGGTTTTGAATTTGCTGAAATGGCCTTGAAATAGAGACATTAATTACATGCTTAGCTGGAGACAATGTAATAAGGTTCCTTTGCCAGAGTAATTGGAACCCTGCAGTTTTGCTCTCCCAGTTATTATACAGTAGCAACATGTTTGAAGGCACCTAAAACACTAAAAGCACGTTGAATCATAACAGCATCTCAAAGTCAATTGAAAAAATTCTAAATTAAGATTAAAAAAAAAAAAAAGGAAGTCATGGCCTGTCATTGAAATGCTCTGATTCATGAGCGTGTGATTACCAGAATACAGACATCTTAAAAGCCGTATTTACTTAAACATCTATTTCATCCAAGAGCTGATTTACTTGTAAAACACCTAGAAAAACTCCAAAATACTGGTACAGGAGGATATCTGTAATGTTTGCTGTATCGTGCTTCGAAAAAACGGGCAAGGTCTTCCCTTACTCCAAGCAGAAACAACAGAAAAAGAAGCTTCAGTTTAAAATGAGGTTTTGCAAAAGTTTTGGGAGCAGTAACTTTGAGAAATAAACAGATGTGGTAAAGGAAAAAGACTCTAAGGGGCGCCTGGGTGGCTCAGTTGGTTAAGCGACTGCCTTCAGCTCAGGTCATGATTCCGGAGACCCAGGATCGAGCCCCACATTGGGCTCCCTGCTCGACGGGAAGCCTGCTTCTCCCTCTCTCATTCCTCCTGCTTGTGTTCCCTCTCTGGCTGTGTTTCTCTCTGTCAAATAAATAAAATCTTAAAAAAAAAAAAGATTCTAAGATGAGACATTAAAAAAAGAACAACAAAAAAACAAATAAAGATTTTTAGAATATAATACACTAGCTTTCTCCAGAGTCACAAATGCATTCAACAACTTGACTTACCATTACGAATAAGAAATGAGGGTCAAAACAAGGTTTTATACTCATGTATCCAAAGAAGTTTGTTCTCTGGGAGTCTCAATTTAGATAGTATATTATATTAGTTTCTTTTCTACAAAAATATAGAAGCCTTATTTTGCTGGGTGCCAGCACTTGGAAACTAAAGGTTTCCTAATAGTCGAATTTACAAAAACCACCCAACAATCAAGCACAGGCAGGAGTCATTGGCTATGACATTCTGAACTAAAGATAAGGTGCACATTTCTGTAAGTCAGTATTTTAAATCTTTTCCCATACACGTTTGTGATTGGGATGGGGGAAACGGATGGGGGTAGGATAGAAGGGAGTCAGGACATCTTAAAATATGAATCAAGGGAATTTTTCCATTCTGATTTCTGGGTACTAGTTTAGCTGATGTTGAGCTCTGCCATCATTCTGTGTGTGCGTGTGTCCCTGCATGTTTGTGTATAAGTGCAGATAGGCACACATGCACATACACACACATAGACACAGACAAAACATATATAATAATATGTACTCTGTCCTCCTTTTTATCTCTGTCATATGTAAAGCAGCTATCTTGAACATCTGCACAAACCACTCTCTTTGCCTAACAAGTGCTTTCCTTAACCTGCCCCGTAGGTGGTTCATTCTTCACTTTCAGATCTCACCTCAAAAGTCAGCTCTTCAGACAAGCCATTCCTGACTCTCTATGAAAGGTGCTGTTCTCTTCCACCAGCAGTCCAAGACCACACTCTTTTTATTTCCTTTAGAGCATTTAAAAAGCTTAAATGATCTTATTTGTTGACTTTACTGATGATTTCTCTCCAATAGAAGGCAAGGTGTTGGTGGTCAAGGTCCTGGTCCGCCTTGCTTACCATTCTTACTTTCAGATCCAGAACAATTTCTGGCTCATAGAAGATATACACATAGGTGGAAAAAAAAATCTGTGTTGAATAAGCAAATATGAACATAATTCTTTGGACTCAAAAATTGTTCTTTATCTATATTTAATATTTTGTGCTTTATTTTTCTAATTTCCTTAACTTTCAAAACTATTTTAGTATTCCCAAAAGCTTTCAACCTCCACAGAAAGAAACAATTATACAAGTTCTTTTTCTGTATTTCAGATTGATGCTAAATTGCATTAGCCACTAAATCTACCTTTACCACTTTCCAGTTTATGAGATATTGGCTGTGGCTTCCCTGGGCTTCACTAACACTTTCTCTTCTTTTCTTTTCCTTTTCCATTTTTTTTTCTTTTCTTCCCCTCCCTCCCTCCCTCCCTTCCCTCTTTCCTTCCTTCGTTCTTTCCTTCCTTCCTTCTTCCTTCCTTTCTTCCTTCCTTCCTTCCTTGTTCACATAGACACTTTGTTTTTACTTGAAAAAGATACCTGATTGAACCTTTCATTTAGACAGAGGAACTCTCACTATTTGGGAAGGCTTTTCCTCAATCTATGGAGAGTAAAGGATCTAGACTTTAAGGAAAAATAAAGAAAAACTTGGTAGTATAAACTTGTAAGCACTAAAGTTACTGCTTTAAGAAATTGTTAATATTTAAATCAACATTTTAATGAATTCTGTAGAAACAAGTTATGTCAACCATTTATCTTGACAAGTTGAGTCTAGTTTTGAGTCTATTTGGCTACTGCAGGATCCCCTCATTTCAATACTATTCTTCTATTCTTTTAAACTGGGACCTATCCAAGTTCATTATAAAATGGCTCTTTGTGAAACATAAGTACATTCTGCTCACTACTCCTATCCAGTGGGTCTTTTCCACCTAGCCCAAAAAACAAAGCCAAACAAAATGATATCCCCCACACTAAAGGTATGAGAAGTGGCTCTGCAAAATCTTACTGAGATGTCTCAGATGATTTTTAATTATTGGGTACAACCTGTAAGACTTACAAGTTCACCTTTTCATGTATCTTTCTCTGGTTTTCTAAATAAAGAGAATTCTGCCAGACTTAATTAAATTATTGGCCAAATCAATCGCGATAACAATGTCTGCAGGAAAAAAAGAAAACAAAAGATGAAGAATTGTACAAACGTAAGATTCTATTTTTAGAGATGGGAAAAGAAAGTCAGGATTGTGTCCTATGATTTGGATTCATTTCATCACTTTGCCACTCACTAGTCGTGTGACCAAATGCAAGTCTATTAACCTCTTTGGGTACCAATTTCCTCATTTTATTTTATTTCTAAAGGTGTACTTATTTATTTTTAGGAAGTGGGGGAAAGGGCAGAAAGGGAGAGAGAATCTCAAGCAGATTCCCTACTGAGTGCCAAGTCTGACACAGGGCTCATTCCCATGACCCTGAGATCACGACAGGACCTGAGTAGAAACCAAGAGTCAGACACTTAACCAACTGAAACATTCAGGCGCCCCTCAATATCCTCATTTCAAAATTGGGAACAGTAATATATACCCCACAAAACAGACCTAATGATGAAAGTCACCATACCTAACATATAAGATGTGCTTAACTGAATTTTAAAGAATGAATTAAGCATAGACACCATAATTCTTCTGATTAGTCTCTTTATATCTTATTTAAGTTAAGCAATAGTCTCTACAGTGAGGTTTTTGCATGCATCAAGAAAATTGTGCATCCTAAAATTCTAGGCATAGGATTAGCTTGGAGCATTGATATGGCGGTGGAAAAACTGGGTTTCAGTTCCAGTTCAGCTGAGGGAAGGGGGAGATCCATCATTTAATCTCTGGGCTTCATCTCCCCTTATATGTTAAATAGAGGGTGGGATAGATTAGTGGCTTCCAATCTTCACTATACAATGGTATCATTTGGAAGACTGAAAACAGATGATGCCCGGGCTCCTCCCTAAGAGATTCCGGTCTGGAGTGGAGCTGAGCATTGGAATTTTAAAAGAATCTCCTCAAGTGATTATTGCATGGAACCAGGGTCAAGAACTTTTGATTCTTTGTTATCTTACGAGTATTTTGGAACCAACAAATAAGAAAGGACAATATTTTAAAGGACAGATCATGTTTTCCCTAAATATATAAACTATGAGTTCACATGAAGTAATTTCCCACCTCAAAACTTAAGAAGCATTTGGAATAAAAGTAAAATTTAATGTTATATAAAAAGACATAGGGACTACAAACTGAATAGGTTGATGCTTTTATCATGCGGAAAATCTAATATTAGATTAGATGGAACTAATAAGGTATGGAACTATAAGGTCAATTATAAAGTTTTGTTATCTAGAATTATTTGAAAATTTGTATTATAAAATATATATTCAAATAATAAAATAACTTTTTACCAGTGTTAAAAGTTGCATAATTTAATAAATGAGATTGCAAACTACTCAGGATTTTTTCATGCAAAAGGATGCCTTAGCCATGCAGAAAAGGATGAGGAAATTTTTTATTAAGAAGCTATTATGTGCCAGGGATTACACTAAGAATTACCATATTTGGTAAGTCATCCTCACACAACTCTGTGAAGCAGGTGTTACTCTCTCCTTCTTATAGTATCCAAAGTCTTGTTCTCAGACATGTGAAGTGATCTTCCCATGGGGCTCTCTAAGAAAAGTAGCAGAACCAGGATTTGAATTTAGACATTTTTGATTTTAAACTCATATTTATGCCCAGAATGTACAGCTTCCAAAATTCCTGTGTATTTTTTCTAACTGTCCTTCCATTCTGACTTTTCATTCATACATTCTTTCATTCGCTTGACTACCAGTGAAGCCATCCATTAAATACTTAAGTGACATATCAGGCTAGAGATTCAAAGATACCCAAGAAAAGCAACAACTGGAATGTAAATTGCCAAAGGCACAGGCATTGAGGCAACCAAGAAATAATCCAGGGGAGGAAAAAAAAGATCAGTCCTCGGAAAGCTAGAAAAGCAGCACGCACATAGTGAATGGAACAGACAGACAAAATCATGTTAGAGAGACAGAATGGCCCCAGGCTGATAAGGCTGGATTAGCTGGTGAGTGAGCAGGAAGAATGTGTCAGTCTGCAGGAGCTGGTTAAGTTTGGAAGTGGAGGAATATCACGGTCACAGAAGTCAACATCGGCGGGTCTGGATGAGCACTGCGTTGGAAGAATGTGCCTTGGAACACTGACAGGTCTGGATTGACAGAAGATGGCTACTCAGACTCCTTCCTGACTTGAGTCCATGTTCTCCACACAACCTCCTGGTTATTGTGGCTTCCTATATAGATTGGCTATAGTTATAGAATTTTTTTTAAATACCATTGTTTGGTTCTCACCAGAGGCTAATTAAATGAGAGTGACTTGGGGTGAGTGCTCGATATTTGTACTTCGTTATAGGCTCTTCAAGTAGTTCACATACACAACACAGGGTGAGAGCCACCGGTCTACAGCAGAAGGTGGCAAACATTTTCTGTAATAAGTCAGATAGCAAATATTTTAGGCTTTGTGGGACATAGGGTCTCTGCTATTGTAGCATGAAAGCAGTCATAAAGAACAGTTAAATGAATGTGTGGTTGTGTTCCAATAAAACATTAATGGACATGGATCATGCAGTCTTCATGCATCACAAAATTTTATTTTTCTTTTGATGATCTATCCACCTTAAAAGTATAAAAACAATTCTTAGCTACTGGCTATACAAAAACAGGTGAGGGGCTGAATTTGGCACCCGCCAAGGGTGATGCCACAAAGACACACACCTCCTCATACATTTCATTGCAAATGGACTTGGATGCTCATTTTTAAACACCAGTCCCAGAATCTTGTCACTGAGAGGAGCCAGGACTCCTGAAGTAAATCAACTTTAGGACTACAAATAAATCAAGTCTTTCTAAATCTCTGAGGTTGAGATCTAGACTCTGGGCAATGGTGAAGTCGCTAAGATAAATGCCTATTTTGGGGGAGTCAACAAAAAGAACAGCTGGCTTTCTTCACGTGAGACTGCTTTCCTTATTACCATATGCCACAAACCCTGTGTATATTAGATGTTTATTAGGCTTAATTAACATGTTTTATAACAAACCATGATTTAAGGTCTCTAAGTGTCACTTATATGTGTGGCTACCAACCACTTGAAACGTGGCTCGTCTGAACTGAGATGTGCTGTATGTATAAAATACACACTGGAATTTGAAGATTTAATATAAAAAAGTAAAATATCTCACTCATAATTTTTATACATAATATAACAATCATATCAAATAATGTGATTTGGGTATCAATTTGATATAATATCGATACTCTAATATTGCACAAATATTATTTAAACCATATTTTGGGTATATTAGTTCAAGTAAAATGTATTATTAAAATTAATATCACCTCCTGTTTCTTTTCACCCCTATTTTTTGTGGATAGTAGAAAACAAAATTATCTGTGCTGCTTGCATTATATTTCCAGTGGGCGGTGCTACTCTGCATGGCAGGGGCTGGCCTGCTCTAACCCCAGAGTTTGGGGCAAAGCGTGGAACATGGGGGGCTCTAAGTAGTTTTTTGCTGAGGGAAAGAATGTTACTCTAATAAAGGCACATGGCAGCTGTGACGTGTGCACACAGGAGGAGAGACTATGCCAGGCCACTGGAGAGGGCAGGAGAAGGAAGCCGACTCCAAGTAAGGGGTAGGTTAAGCTTGGACTTGAAGGTTGAATTAATCAGGATCCAAAGAGGAAGAGGGAAGAGAAAAACATAAAAATTCTTTCTTGCTCCTGTTTCTTTACTAACTCCCTAGCCCATCGTGTTTTCGAGTCACTATCTCAGCTCCCTGGCATCTCGAGCCTTTGCCGCTGTGATCTTTGGCCCAGAGCAAAGGAGGACCCAGGGAGACTGCAAGGGGGTGTGTGTCCCTCCAGATTCCTGGGAGAGAAAACTGCCTACATAAGTTGTAAAATATTCTTGCCCTATTTTTTCTTCAACAGAGAACAAATAGGAGAACAGATATATTTTACAAGATAGAAAAGTAAAGCAAGAGAAGTGCAAGGCACTTTAGTATTGTCCAATGACCCTTAACTGTCATCCTTACCAGCTGCTGCGTGGCGCTACCTGCGTGACCTCTGGTCATCGTAACTCTTGCTTGACTTTGCATTATTTTGTCACTTTCATATCGAAGTGCCAAAATATGTATGTGTGTATACACACACACACACACACACACACACACACACACACACACACTCTTTTCCTTTGATTATTTGATAATTTGGCCTTGATCTATTGAGGTTCATTCAAAATCCATAGCCATCCCTTTCTCTCTCAGTCCGGTCCTTCCCCACAGAGGCTGGAACAGGAAATCCCCAAGCTCTCAGTCTCTCTCATAGGCAAGGATTCCAATGGGACTCATTTTTGGACAAAGGGACATGGGCAGAAATCTCTGGAAAGGATCTTTTCTAATGAAAAGGCTAAACTTTGCCAGGAGCTTCTTGGCCCTTTTGCCCCTTGACTGGAATGCAGGCGTGAGGTTGGAGGTAGAGCAGCCATCTTGAGACCAAGACAGGGACAAACAGAACAAGGAAAAACTGAGGAGGAAAGGGCAGACAGAACCTTAATGACATTGGCAAGGCTTGGCTCCTTCAGATTCCTTGTCGTGGGAGAAAAATAAATCCTAAACTTGTTAAGGGACCGCTAGTCTGTTTTCTATAACCTGTAGTGAATATAATCTTAACCAATATGGTAACTATTATATAAAAGAATATCATAAAGAAAGTCTTTCGTTTTTTCCCCCCTTCCTGGAAATCTCTCAATGACTATGCCTCAATGACACCCATCTTCTAGTTGTCTCACCCCTTGCTCTCTCCCTTCTCTCCTCCCTATCAGCTCTGGCCTCATCAGATTCAGAATTCCCAGGGAAGGTTACATAAAGGAGAAGCACAGCACCTGAACAGCAATGGTGGTTTAGAACTACGTACAGTAATAAATACAGCCCCAGTGCATGTGGCCTTGGCCCTCCACCTGGCATCTTGGTCATGTTCTCCCCAAGCAAAGAGGAATCTAGCAGAGCACATTGCTGAGTGTCTACTCAGAGGGAGAGTGAAATGGCCACCAGAGGTGCAGAGGGAAGAGAGGTGGTGCTGGCAGCTCCTCACCTTGGCGTGTTCATCTCACTGCCCCACTTAGTAAGTTCTCGGCCACTAAAGGACATATTTCAGTTTTTTACAGGGGACACAGGCTTTCGTGTTTGGTTGTAAAGCTACACAAGCCTTGCCATCCCAGCAAAGTCACCAGGCTCTGGTTAGAAAAGCATTCCTCCCCACAGATAAGAAAAAGAAGCCTCCAATCCAGAAACAGCCAAGTCAACAAAGGAAAATTGAAAAGATGCCCAGACAATAGCACAGAGATGTATTAACTCAGAAACGGAAAATGTATTTTTCCCCTTGAGCTGTTTATTCAGAACTTTTTAATGTAACTAGGTGACATTGGGTAATGTTGATATAGCTACAGTTCTCCCTTTTTTTTCAACACAGTGATAGCTCCCTCTTCTTTCTGTAATTTTTTTCATCTGGCAATACATACCTAGGATATTTTAGGTGACATCAGCCTCTCTGGTTTCCTATATAAAGCCACGAGAGATCAGATGTAGGGAGAGCAGGCAAAGGCACATCCTAGAACTAGGTAACTCTACCTGAATATTTGCTTGAGTGTATTTCGCATATTTTAACTTAGTTATTTCATTTCAAAGTCTAAATTTTTCTTCCAGCATATTATTTCATGGCATACCACTGCTATACTATACTACTATTACCCATGTAGTATACATATAAACAGAGGATTTCAAAATGCATATTTTTGTTGTAAAGCCCTGGAAATGATACTTGGGAATTCATCCATTTCCTTTTTAGAGAGTCTGAGTTACTTGCCACATTTTATAGGCAAGCTTTAGAAATACTCGGCTAACATATCCTCTATACCCTTCTTTCTACACCTGTCCAAAGGACATAAATTTAGGAATTAATTGCACTTTTGTCCCTGCCCCTTAGCTGCTTTGTGCTCATCCATGGGATGCTTCCCTCCTTGATCTCTGCAGATTGTGAAGCCAACTCTTTTCCATCATTACCCATGATTTTGCTTCAGTTTCCCACTAAAGTCCACGTATCTATTCTGCTAAAGAAGCTGTGTCTTCAATGACCTATCACCTCTGTGATGGCTTCTTTCTCTCAATCTTCATTCCATTATGGATCCTAGGCAATCTACTCTGCTTATATTGCTTCATCCATTGAATAAACATTTGAATAGCAACAGGTGCAGTTGTTGGGAATGCACTAGCCTCTGTAGGGAATGCAGTAAGGCAGGTAAGTGTCTCTTCGTCTGGACAGACAGAAAATAGATCAACCAATAAATTAATAAACAAGAAAACTCAAGTAAGTGTTATGACTAAAGAAACTGGCGATCTCTGTAGAGGAGATAAATGTCAAGAATCTCCCCATCACTGACTCTAAAACCGGCATCTTATCTTCTAATATTATTAATTCATCAAAACAACAAAGACAAAAACCCTGCAGGAGTGAGTTTTAGTGTGTTTGTGTTTCTGGAAAATAGGGTAGACACTTACTTGCTCACTACTAAAATTCTCTTGCTTATTGGAAGGTATGAAATAATTTGCATTGTCTGGGATAAGGGGAGCAGGTGTGGAGAAAATGCTCTGAGCAGAATGGCTCTAGTTACCAAGTCACCCTTCTTCCATTAGGTTGCACCTCAAGCTCTTGTGGGAGTGAGAGTGTATGTATGTGTGTCTGTGTGTATAGGTGTGTGTGTGTGTGTGTGTGTGTGTGTGTGTGTAGGTGGCTCTGTGACTGATGAATCTGAGGAGGCAGCCCCAGAAAACCTCAAATACATTTGTATCCTTTTTTTTTTCTGAAAAATATATGGTAAACAGAGCATTTGTAAAATAGGTAACAAATGTAAGTGACATGTCAATAAGAAAATGGTTTGCAGAGAAAAGAATAAATGATGGAGGGTTAAAGTTAAGTCAATGCCACTGTGTTGGCAGAAATTAAAATGTTTTTAATTCCTTTGTTACAAAGGAGTTACATGTCAGTTCTATCTGAATAGCTCTAAAATTCCACACTTTTATCTTGTGGAAACTGAGAGTCTCCAATAAGATGCAAAAAGACTCCCTTTGTGTTTGTGATTGCATATGTTGCTTATCATACACTTTGCAAACATCTCCTCATATTTCTGATCTTAAATGAGAGCAGACTCTGTCAGCTCCTGGGTCAGGGCAAAAGCCAAGGCTGAAGCAGGCATGTGAACTTCTATAACCTTTTTCAAACATAGAGGTAGGTATTTTGGTTATAAAGCAAGTCTTACCTTCAAGGTACTTCCAGGCTAGGGTACAAAAGAATTCCGTTTTTGCAACTCAATATATTTAAAGTGTGGATAATAATATGAAGGTGAAAGTGAGACTAACCTCCGGGAATCCAAATGAGGTTAGTCTGTTGGGCAAATGGCAGTGGAATGCAATAAAGATGACAGGCTCATGAGATCATGAATGTGAATGATTTTTCCTTCAAAAACCATACACTTATTTGTATGCAATTATAAATATAGGAGAATATAATCCTACGTGGAAATTTAACTTGAGTAAAGGATGGTGTTGTATTAGCTTCCTAGGGCTTCTGTATCAAATTTGCACTAACTTTTGGGCTTAAAACAATAGCAAAGTAGTGTTTCACAGTCTGGAGGTCAGAAATCTGAAATCAGTGCACCAGCAGGGCAGTGCTCACACTGAAGGTTCTAGGAATGGATTCTTCCTTGCTTCTTCCTAGATTCTGGAAGGTCCTGGCAATCTGTGGCTTTCCCTGGTTTACTGCAGCATCATTCCAATCTGTCTCTGCCTTCACATCCTTCTCTGTGTGTCCTCTCCTTTTCTTACAAGGACATCAGTCATTGGATCTCAGGCCCAATCTAATCTAGTATGACCTCATCTTAACAACTAGTTCTATCTGCAAAGGCCCTATTTCCCAGTAAGATCACATTCTAAGGTTCTGGACAGATGTGAATTTTTTTGGCGGGGGGGGACACCAAATCCACTACAGGTGTCATCAGATCTAAGTTTAGATACAAACAGAAAAACTAGAAAAATAACAAAACAATGTCAAAAACATTGACTTCAGATCTAAAAACCTGCAGGTGGTTCTTTCTACTCTAGCTCTATTGCCATTGCCTTAGCAATAGAGGCCTGATCCTCAGCATCTTTTACCCACAGCCATTGCAATTCACTCCCAACCAAGATTCTTGATTTAGCCAGTTCAAATTCTCTGTTCTCTTGCTTCTGTTAAAATTCTGCTTCTGCCACCTCTTAGCTTTGAGATCCTGGGCAAGGAATTTAGCCCATCAGTGCCTTGGTTTCCTCACCTGTGCAATGGGAATGACCACACTTTCCTCACAGCGTTTCTAGGATGATTAAATCACCGAATCTATGTAAATCACTTACATAGTGTTTGATCCAGAGTACATAACAGTGTATAGTTTTCATAATTATTAGTCTCCCTTTTGTATAATTCATCCTGCCTGTCATGGGCAGGGTTATATTTGTAAAACTAAAATCTGATATCATTCTCTTCTAGATATTTGCAAATGATACATCCTACATGGGGTTAATACCCAAAATATATAAAGAACTTATATAACTCAACACCAAAAAGCAAACAATTCTATCGAAAAATCAGAAGAGGACCTAAATAGACATTTTTCCAAAGAAGACATACAGATGGCCAACAGACATGAGATACTCAACATTACTCATCATCAAATCAAGACCGCAACAAAATACCACCTCATGTATCAAAAAGACAAGAAATAATAAGAGCTGGTGAGGATACAGAGAAAAGGGAACCACTGTGCATTGTCGGTGGGATTAAGTTGGTGCAGCCACTGTGAAAGAGTGTACATTTTCTTCAAAAAAATATATATAAATCCCATATGATCCAGTAATTCCACTACTTGGTATTTGCCCCCCCCCAAATAAAATAGTAACTGGAAAAGACATATGTACCCCTATGTTTATTATTGCATTATTTATAATCACCAAGACAGGGCAGCAATCCAAGTGTCAACTGCTAGAAGAATGGATAAAGAAGATGCCCCCCCCCTACAGGAATATTATTAAGTCATAAAAAAGAATGAAATCTTGCCATCAGCAACAACATGGATGGACCTAGAGGTTATACTGCTAATAAGTGAAGTAAGTCAGATAGAGAAAGATAAATACTATATGATTTCACTCATATACCTGTGGAATATAAAAAATAAGAAAAAACAAACAAAAAAACAAACAGACTCGGGGAGGGTCAAGATGGCGGAAGGCCAGGTGACCGCATTTCAGGGAGTTCCCTGAAGAGAGCTGAATTTCAACAAAAAAACCACTACAAGACCACCGTGAAAACCCATGAAACCAGCCTGAAATGTGATATTTCCCACTTCTGGACCACGAGAGACAAAGAACATCGGCAAAAAGGTAGAAACAAATTGGAGGGTCTGG
>PITA01016657.1:0-45870 GCA_004023965.1 Spilogale gracilis
AAAAAAAAAAAAAAAATATGAAGAGTGTCAGCTCTGGAGTCAGAATTCCTAAATAAGAAATAAAGCTTTAAATATTTTTACCTATGTGACCTTGGGTCAATTATTTCTCCTTGATATGTCTCTGTTCAGTTTCTTTATCCATAAAATGAGTGTAATTGAAGTACTTAACCTGTACAGTTACTGTGAGCATGAAATAGAGAAATCCCTGCAAAGGCTTAGCATAGTGTCTACCACATAGTAAACACTCAATGAATGTGCAATTTTTATTACTGTTCATGTCATCATTATTGTTGCTACATGAATGTAAGAGATCATAATTTGAAAAACCCAACCAGAAAAAAAATCTTAAACTTTTCCAAATAATGACCTATGCACAAAACTCCATTTATGAATTGTTTCAATACTGACATGTATCAATACCCTCATTAATCACTAGGATTATTAAGAAAACATATTTCCCTTATCTATCAATTTTACATTGCTGATTCAACTGTTCTCCAGTGTGAATAAGGTTTCTCTCATGGTTATGGTTATTCACTGAGCTCTGTACAATTTTCATGGCAGTAATTAATGGCATGCATTTCTCCAAATAGTGAGTGTGCATGGTGGATAAGAGTTAACTGGTAAACATAATAGCAAACTGCTCCATAAAAAAAAAAAATCCTCAATTGGACCTTCCTTATAATACATGTTTTTATATGTTTTTACTAGAATACAGTTAGGACACCTTAATATAAGATGTTAACTATTATTCATAAAGTTTTTTCAAAGTAAGAGCTTTAACATTTTGTGGTCCGAATTTTTTTATTATTTATGACCCATAATTACAGTCTTATTGAATAACTAGATTTGCATTTTTGTGTAATTTTTTTCAATGCTGAAAAGTCCTGCTCCTTTCTAGGGAGCTCAAGCCAGCAGCCTAAAATATCAGATGAGGGTATATGCCATTACAGAGAATTGACATCAGTTGGGCCATAAATGGGCCAATGATATTTCATAACTAGGGCATGTTTGTTCTCCTCAATTCCAGTCATTAATTGGGAATCCAAAATTTATTTTATTGCTTGTGGTGAGATGAATTCTCTTCATTTGCAATACCTCTTCATCAGATTTTGCTAGAAAAAGGCAAGGGGGCTTTGGGAAATGTATGGGAAAACAAAGAGACATAAACTTTTTTTTCAGGGAATACATATTTTTCAAAGATTTTATTTATTTTTTTTGACAGATAGAGACACAGCAAGAAAGGGAACACAACCAGGGGGAGTGGGAGAGGGAGAAGGCTTCCCACAGAGCAGGAAGCCTGATGTGAGACTGCATCGCAGGACCCTGGGATCATGGCCTGAGCCGAAGGCAGATGTTTAATGACTAAGCCACCCAGGCACCCTGCAGAGAATATATTCAAGAGAGTGGATTCACTGACTGCCTTGTAAAGAACACATTCTAGGACCAGACTTTGAACAGATATCTCCTTCTCCTCTTACTTTTACAGATTCAAAGCTTATCATCTCCTGCCCAACCCTGTCTCAAAATAGGGCTCTCTAAAGAGTAAGACTAGATGGAAATGAATGGTAGACTATTCTATTTAAGACAGAGAAGAAAAGGCAGCTCCCTGAAGGGAGATGGAAGGAAAAGATAATGAGGGAAATGGGAGGAAATCACAAACGGTTAAGAAATTGCCCAAGCAGATGGAAAGATTAAAGGCTAAGATGTGGGAGAGACCTGAAGAAAAAGTCAGTATGAAGTAGTCTGGGGTGAAAAGAACACTTTCAAGGTGAGAACTGATATAGAGGGGAATCCACTCAAATGACACCACTTTTGTTCTGTTCAATTTAGAATTAGAACTCAACCCAAAGTAAAAGGCTATTTTGTACATTGTTTTGGTGTTGTGGACTGAATGGTTTTCCCCAAATCCTATGTTGAAACCTTAATCCCCTAGTACCTCAGAATGTAACTGTATTGGAGATAAGATCTTTGAAGACATAACTGAGTTCAAATGAGGTCTTTAAGATGGGCCTTAATCCAGTAGTACTAGAACTTTGACAGAGGAAAGAATATATGAAGACAGAAGGAAAAGAGCCATTTGCAAGCCAAGGAGAGAGTCTTCAGAAGAAACCTATCCTGCTGACACCTTGTTCTTAGACTTCTCATCTCCAGAAATCTAAGGAAATAAATTTCTATTTAAATGACACAGACTGTATCACTTCTTGGTCTTTTGGCTAAAATGAAGCATACACAGACTATGGTACTCTGTTCCAGCAGTCATAGAAAACTAATATACCTGGTGTCTGATGTACTTTTGTCTAAGCTACAGTAATATCATTTAATGATAGGTATTACCACACCATTGTTCAGTTTTTATTGCCTAATTCTGGAATTTAACAAACTTAGCACTGCTCTGTTGCAGGTGTTGTGACAGGTGCAAAGCCTGCAGGATGAACATGATGCTTCCTGCACTCTCAAGAGGCCTACATTCTCACTGGGGACAGACATGTATGTGAAAACATAAATTTAAGTACAACCTTACTGGTCAGGGCTTTATGAACAGAGTGTGTAAGAGGAGCAAGAAGGGAATGACCACCCAGGCTATCTAGTTGGGGAAGACCCTGTAACATGGCCTCATGGAGAAATCTTTGAGATAAAGTACCCTCAAAAAGGTAGATTGGAAAGCAAAGACTAAAGCATAATATTTCTATTACCTTATGTAAAGATTTTAGAGATAACAGTTTTTAAAGCTTCAGGATTTCAATGTTTTCATGTTATTCAGGCTCAATGCCCCTTGATAAAGCAATACTAAGTGTTGAGAATATTAGTAACATGTCATTTGGACATCTCTTATGACAATTATTAACTCCTAGGCATTAAGCACAATGACTGTCAACAAATGGAGGTCTATGTTTAGAAACGTTCTTTAGAAACGTTGACTTGTGCAGGTTAAAATCCCAGACACATGTTCACTAAGGTCCTGCTGCCTCTGGGAACTCAACTGATGTCATGAGGACCATCATTCTCTGTCCCTCATTGTCTCCTCCATCTCTAGATACCATTTTCTTCTGGTTTACTTCACTCTCACGCAAATTATTTTTCCATTGTGCTTCCTGGCACCTCAAAGTTTACAACATAATTAAAACTAAGGATACCTATATTTCAAAAGTTTCTCCAAACAAATAAAATCAATGAAGATACCAGTATTTGATCTTGTTAGACACATGTTTTTTCACATATTTGTCCTGGAGAAATGTTAGCTCTAATGGAATAGAATATACTTATTGGTCAGACCTGGAGTAGTACCACCTTAGGCACTAAGGCAAAAATTAGACAAAAGACTGAACCCTACTTGGACCAAAGGGGCTGCATGAAACTTGTGGTACTGTTCAGGTAAAGTGTAATGGATGATGTACAGACAGAAACAGTAGTTGTGTGCATCCTAATTCATACATAATTTTTTCTACTTCACATGTGTGTATGTCTTATCTCTCCTACTTTGACTTCTAAATAAATGTTTTTTTTAATTTGTTCTATATGAAAAAGAACAAAGATGCATATAATATAGAATGTGTGTCAAACACTCTTCTTTATATGTATCAATTCATTTAATAAGACAACAAATGAATAAGTTACCTTCATTATCCCCAGATAAGAATATCTAAGCCACCTGGGGTTAAGTGACTTTCATAAAGTTATGGTGGCAATAGGGGATAGAGTCAGAATTCAAATAGAGCTTGGTTCCAGAGTTCATCAACTTATTCACTGTGGTATATTACTGGTCCTATAAGTGGTGTTCAGTTAGAGTTTATTGAATGATAAAATGACTAGTAGCATGATAGATACAATTTCATTACCAAACAAGGAATTTAATTCAGAATTCTTATTTGCTACCCTAAGATTTTATCTGTAAAACCTTACTGCCTTTGGAATGATTCACTTTGATATTCTTCTGATTTAATATTGTTTAGCTTCCTGACTTAGAATTCTTTTTATTGTTATGCATTGCATCCTTACTTGTGAATGGGAAGAGATTTTCTTTTAACCAGTGATCCATTTATTTATTTCATCTCATTTAGATGAAGATACTCTTAAAAACTGCAAGAGTCCAGGGAGTTATAAATCAGAAAGTTAATCTGTGAGGTTTATTTTACCAAATGTTAACAGTCCTTTCAGAATATTAAAGATGTTATTTAATACCCTGTTAAAAACATATTTACAAATGAAAAATTTTTATAATACTTGGGTTTTAGTGTATAAGAAAATGGTACAGGGGTGCCTGGGTGGTTCAGTTGATTGGGTGACTGCCTTCGGCTCAGGTCATGATCCTGGAGACCCAGGATTGAGCCCCACAGCAACCTTCAGTTTGTTTCCCGAGTTAAGAGTCTCTTATGGTTTGTCTCCCTCTCTGGTTTCATTTTGTTTTATTTTTCCCTCCCTTCCTCTATGATCCTCTGTCTTGTTTCTCAAATTCCTCATATCAGTGAGATCATATGATAATTGTCTTTCTCTGATTGACTTTCTTCGCTTAGCATAATAGCCTCTAGTTCCGTCCATGTCCTTATAAATGGTAAGATTTTAGGGTTTGATGGCCACATAATATTCCATTGTGTATATATGCTTCTGGTAATTCTTTCAGTCAACAAATAGACACTGAGCATATACCATGTGCCAGGTCCTCTTCTGGGTGTTTGGGATAGAAAGACAAAAGCTGGGGCACCTGGTTGGCTCAGGTCATGATCCCAAAGCCCCAGGATCGAGCCTCACATCAGGCTCCCTGCTTGGCAGGAAGCCTGCTTCTCTCTTTCATTCCCCCTGCTTGCATTCCCTCTCTAGCTGTGTTTCTCTCTGTCAAATAAATAAATTAAATCTTAAAAAAAAAGAAAATTGTATATGTAGGCTTGTATGCATTTGCCTGCCTACATAAATATAGTTCTGCTTTCTCTACTAGTTCATTAGGGAAATTTCCCATTTTGAATAAACGTTGGTCTTATCTACAGGATAGTTCATTATAGACCGAAACTAATTAATTTCAGTCTTGGAACTATGCATTAGTGGATATTCGTTCTGTGAACACGCATACACACACTTACACCCTCCACCTCTATTCCACTGGTACTGTTGTCATATGACAAACTCTTGTTTAGTTAGTTCAGGGGCATCAAAAATCTCAAACAAGATGTAAGAAATTCTTATTAGTTAAGGATGAAGTCTGGCCCAAAAGTATTAATTTAGATACTAGATAGAAATGTGGTCTAAATATTAGCAATTCAAAGCAAATCTCCTTCCAACCAGCAAAGTCCCCATGTGGTCAGACCAAACTCAGAGCTCTCTAAAGTTACCTCTGCTCTCCAGAAACCAAGCTACAGATGAGGTGGTTTGTCAGTATTCACAACAGGGTACTAGATGTTCCAAGCTCTGTTCGACACTTTAAACTCATGATTAAAGAATCCTTTGCTATAAACTTCCTTATTTCTATTTTTAACAAATATGTGAATTCACCAGAAATGGTCAATTCATAACTAAAAGCTCAATGTTAATAGATGCATTTTAAAAGTTGTCATTAGTTTACTTTTGTGAAGGAAACTGGCAAATTTCTAACTTACTATAAGTTTTAGGATATACCCAAACTCAATTTTGCTAAATTGCTATAATCACAATAGCAACCATATAAATACAGAAAAGAAAATACTCTAAGGTACATTCTATCTGACATCCATATGAGAAACATAATTTGTAGTGAAAGTAAAACCCAAGAATAAAGAAGGAAAACAGAAATACAAATTAGTAAAATTAAAAGTTAGTCAGGCTTAAGTAATAGTAAAAATGTTATAGATGTGCAACTGCTCTTGAATTAAGTTTATATAAATTTTATATATATTATATGGATATAAGATATATTTTATGTTTATTTTTATTTCATAATCATAAAAGCCAGGGCTACCTAAAATTCAAGTCCAGAGATAAATCAAGGAAGATTAACTCCATAGTACAATGAAAAGAGTTAAACAATCTCATAAACAAATTTCAGTGTTGTTTCTTCATTTTTTGAAAATCATCCATAAAAGTTTTTGCTACTTCAGATGAATATTCTGCCATAAATATTCTCTTAACCATTGCATTGATTCTGACCTCATTAGATTCTCCTGTTATAGCCACCAGTTAAGAGGCTATTTATATAATTTTCTCAGGTGTTAATAGTTCCCTCAATTGACAGCAATGTGTAGAGACAAACATTTAGAATTCAATTATCAGCTTTCGTGTCATTTAGATTGTCAGTTTCATTCATCTTCTGGTGATCAAGTCAGTATGAAATCACACAGACCTATCAAAGAAAAATGAGCCCTAGAGGCCTCTCATTGTTTTCAGCTCCATTCAATACAATTATTACTTCATTCTGTGCCAGACTTTTGGTATTCAGAATTTGTGAAAATTAGGTATGATTATCACCAAGAAAAATGTCAGCTTTTCAGAACATATCATCATTTGGAAAATCATGATAGATATCAGCGAACATTTTTAAAATGGTGGTAAGGTCTAATTTTAGAAGTGGAAAAGTGGGCGATTCCACTTTCAGGTCTTGATTGGTTGTGTTTTAAAGGACAAAATAAGATTAATATGTATCCTATTGTGATTGGGAATGTCCCATCAGAGGACACTGAAGAACCAACAGGAGACGGACAGAGAACCTGTGGCACTGAAAATCCTTAACAAAGACCCAAAATAGGGGCGCCTGGGTGGCTCAGTTGGTTAAGTGATTGCCTTCAGCTCAGGTCATGATCCCAGAGACCCGGGATCGAGTCCCACATCGGGCTCCCTGCTTGGCGGGAAGCCTGCTTCTCCCTCTCTCACTCCCCCTGCTTGTGTTCCCTCTCTGGCTATGTTTCTCTCTGTCAAATAAATAAAATCTTAAAAAAAAAAAAGACCCAAAATAAATTCCTATGATGAGTATAACTGAAATATGCATAAGGGAATCAAGTAACAATTTTTTAAAATTAGGTAGTCAACAGTACACTGGCTGAGGGGAAAACAAATATATACAGTCTTTGAAAGCAAATAAGGAGAGAGACATGCCCTGCTGTCAATACTAAGCCAAATCCCTAATTACAATGCACAAGTTTCTGAGCTAACCTGCAGTGTGACATGAAAACATGATTTGTCTTCCCTGGGAACTGTGGTCAGCATGAGGTTAGAAGTCTGATCCATTTGCCCAGGGCCCAAGAGATCTAGCAAGAAGCAGAACAGTCAAGCAAATGGACCTATGGAATGTAAATGTACAGAGAAACAAAGCTGCTCAGAAATAACTCAAGTCAGATGCCTGCTTGGAATGCTTTCAAACTATGAATAAAAAGCAGAAAAGTTCCAACAAAGATAAATGAAATTATAAAAGACAATCAATAAATACTTAAAAGAAAAATATTTTTGAACAGTTTTCGTATGCCAGTTATTGTGCTAAGTGTATTCACTTGCCAAGCCCTTTAGTCCTAGAAATAATTTATGTGAGGAGCTCAGTACAATTTCTAACACATGATAGGGCTCTCATAAGTGATGGTGGCCATTTCTATTATTGTTATTATTATTATTATTAATCATGCTTGTTTCAACTAACTTTTGGGGGATAGTGGAGGGTTTTTTAAAAGATTTTATTTATTTATTTATTTGACAGAGATAAACACAGTGAGAGAGGGAACACAAGCAGGGGGAGTGAGAGAGGGAGAAGCAGGCTTCCCACTGAGCAGGGAGCCCAATGTGGGGCTTAATCCCGGGGTTCCGGGCTCATGACCTGAGCCAAAGGCATTTGCTTAACCAACTGAACCACCCAGGCACCCCATTCGGGGGATAATGGAGTTAACTGAAAAGGAAAGGTGTGTGCTTGGAGTAGACGAGGATGGAAATCACATTTATTAAGTGCCTACAATGCTCTAGGTTTTTACATGTCTTAGTATATAATAAGTTAAAATAACTCGGGAATAACTATATTATCCCCAGTTCATAGAAGAGAATGCTGATATTTTCCCGTTCCTCTTTAATTCTTTTTTTTTAATCAATACTCTCTCCCTTACTTTTGCCCTATCCTTCCTCCATCTTTCCTTTCTCTGCTTATTTAAATATTTATCATCTTTTTTCTCCCAAGTAGTGAGAGAAAAATTGGTTTAGTTTCATTATGGAAATATATGTAATTTAAAATAAAATAAAATACCTATGTCTATGGGTACACAGACACATAGATGAATAAACGCATACCTACATATATACATACATATGTGTGTATATACATATAATCTTAATGATACTGAAACATGTTGGAACTAAGATTTAGGTTCATGGACCAATGCATGACACATATTCGGCCAGAGGAGAATTACAAATTGGTCTCTGAACTTCATTACATCCTTCACAAAGAAATAAGGCCAATATTATTGGGGTCATTGTGTATGTAGGATAAAAACAAACAGGTAACAAAAAATACTCTTTTTTTCCCCCGGATACTTAGCCAAAGAGAGGGCAGAGTAAAACTGGTCTGCTCCCTTCCCCTCTAAAAAATCATCTAACAGAGAAGAATTTTTAAAAAAATGTAAAAGCCATAACAAAGAGATATCTGTAACCCTGAAACACAATGCAAAATTATAGAAGAAGGTAACAAAGGAAAAGTAAATGACTTAGCTGAGATAAGGTTAAACCAAAGCAAAAGGAACAAAAAGACAAATCAATTTTTCTGGCCAAACTCCAGAAAGGCTTAGGAATTGGAGGCACAAGTTACATTTTAAGGCAGAGAGGAGGCAAGGGGTTGAAATGGGATTGGTTTGAAAATCTTTTTCACTGCAAGGAAATCCTCACATTGTCCTGATCTCCTGGCCTTAAGGAGTCATGTGACTCTCTTCCTTGCACTTGGAGGAGAGGAAAGTCCTAGTTTGAAGAAACTGAAAGAGAGAGGCCCTTACCTTGGAAACAGAGGGTATGGTTGTCAGCAGAGGGGAGGTAAAAATCCCTTGGTAATTCAGGGCTCTAAGACATCTTTCTTACCTTAACTGGCTCAGAACTGCAGTGGCCAGGAATTTGTTTGTTAGGCAGGAGATGGTAGGATCTCTTTTCTGTAAAATTGAACCCCTCTAGAAAAGAGTTCTACAGATATTGACTGGAGAAAAAAAAATCCAGTTTACAACACCACAGTGAAATCACTAATCTACAAGCAACCTCCCTGCACTCGACTTTTTAGTGCCTCATTCATGCACAGGATCACCAAACATTTGAGTTTGAAAGATAAAACATGACAGGTTAAAACTAAAACAACATTTAACTCAAACCAGAGACAATATAGGTTAAAATAAGAACACTGACATTAGTAAGGGGATGAGCAAGATGGCAAAGGAGTAGGAGACCTAGATATCATCAGGTCCTAGGAGTTCACCTAGATGATTATCAAACCAGTCAGAGCACCTACAGACTCAACAGGAGATTGAAGAGATGAAGAACAGCAATTCTAGAAACAGAAAAGTGACCACCTTCTGGAAGGTAGGACTCATGGAGTGAATCAGAGGTGACATTTGGGAAGACAGACCCCGGGGGAGTGGCTGGCTCTAGGCCAGCAGTAGAGCAGTGGAGCACAAAATTGGAACCTTTAGAAGTCTACTCCACCAAGGGATGACACCACAAAGGCTAAGCAGGGGTAGAGCCCTCATTAGGTCAATGTGGTCTCAGGACCCACAAGATCACAGGAGGACCCAGGGTGTCAGAGCATGGCAGAGCTCCCATATATCTAAGTAGGGGGTAGGGGTTGGCTGCAGAGATGGAGCTGAGGAGTGGGCTATCAGCTCAGGGTTACCTTAAACTGGGATCTGAGGCACAGTTGGGCCACTGCTTTTCGAGCAGGGACCCCACATGTGGCAGATCCAGGGAGACCTACCAGGAGCCGGCCCCAGCAACAGTCAGGGTTCCCAGAAGGTGGTGAGGGAGTCAGTAATATGAGGAGACCAGATGCCAAGAGTGGTGTGGGGATCTCCTGTAAACTGTGTCTCGGGCTCCACTTGTTGCTGGGGACCAGTCTCAGCAGAGAGGTGGGTCCCGAACCACGCAATGTCTGGCAGGCGAAATGATGACACAGACACGGAGATCTGATGCAAGCTGACAGACCCAAGGTCAGTCAGGAGAGACCTATGAAGGAGGCTCAGGCTCACACTCTGGCTCTCTAGCTCTGGCTCTGGCTCTCTAGCTCTGGCTCTCTAGCTCTGGCTCTGTCCCTCTTGCTCTGCTTCTGTCTCTTCTTCTGTCTCTCTTGCTCTCTGCTTCTGTCTTTCTTGCTCTCTCTGCTTTTGTCTCTCTTGCTCTCTCTGCTTCTGTTTCTGTTGCTCTCTTTGCTTCTCTGTTTCTGTTTCTCTCTGCTTCTCTCTTGCTCTCTCGTTCTGTTTCTCTTGCTCTCTGCTTCTTTGCCTCTTGCTCTCTCTGCTTCTGTTTCTCTTGCTCTCTGCTTCTGCCTCTCTTGCTCTCTACTTTTTCCTCTGCCTTTTCCTTTGCGTCTGGCTCTGCCTCTGTCTCTCTTGACTGTCAAGGGTCCCAGTCTTTTATTATTCAAAAGTGAGGAAGTTGGGTGGTGCAGTTAAATCTTTAACTGCTTTTGCACCCGCCCTAGAGACAGGGTACAGACTGATTGCTTAAACTCACAGAAGTAGAGACCACTGAGGCAGAGGGATCAAGGAATACAGATGATAGATACAGAGATATGATTACCAAGAGGAGATTTAAATGGAACAATATGTCTTGGATAAGAACACAAAGGACATATTGCCCCAGCCCACAGGGTACATGGCTTTCCGGATTCTAGGCGGGGAAAGCCCGGAGGGGCTTTCATTCACATTCAGGGGTACCTCCACCAAAGTTTCTGGTGGCTTGGACATGGCCGGAGGGGCGGGTCATGCACCGTCCCTGACAGAGACCCCCTCCTTTGTCCACCTGGAGGGGTAGCACAAGAGCAAGCTGCAAGAATCTGCTGGGTTTGGAGACTCCAGAAAGCCAAGCGCCAGAGATAGAAATGCTCGATCACAGGCTGGGTGAACACAGAGTGCAGCCAGAGACCAGGGAGACAGGCATGGTTGACTGTTTTTCTCTGAGGGTGCACTGAGGAGGGGGGCCCTGAGCTCTCAGCTCCTCTGGGCCAGAAACTGAGAGGTCACCATCTTCATTCCTGCCCTCCAAGCCTGTACGGAAAGACTTCAGGGAACAAAAGCTCATAAGAGCAAACCTAAGCAAATTGTTTAGCCTGGTCCCTGGCAAGGGCATGGCAGTTCTGTCTCTGGGAAAGGCATTTGAGAGTCAATACAAGAGGCCCCTCTGCCAGATGATCAATGAGAACATCCAGCAAAAACCAAGTTCACCCATCAATGAGAACTGCTGAATTCCAGAGCTAGGGGAATGCAGCACATAGAATTCATGGCTTTTTTCCAGTGATTCTTTAGTCTTTCAATGTTAAATTCTTTCAATTTTTTTTCTCATTCTATTTTTAAAATTTTTTTTATCTTTCCTATTTTGATGTTTTTAAACTATTTTTTCTTATCAATACCTTTTTAAAAAATATTTTATATTTTTCATTGTCTTAATCATGTTCTATCCCTTCATTATATTTAAACTTATTGTTTGTATATACATAGGTTTTTCTTTCTTTAAGATTTTAGGATACAGTTTCTTCTAATAGATAAAAATATACCTTAAATCTAGTGCACAGTTTTATTCTACTCTCCAGCCTCATCACATTCTTTCCTCCTTTTGTTTTCTTTTTTTCAACCAACTTCTCATTTTATCAGTTACTTTTTTAGAATATTTTTTAAGTTTTATCTTTACAGTCACATTCCATCCCTTCATTATATATACCATTATTTTTGTACATATATAAGTTTTCCTTTCTTTAAAATTTTGAGAGGCAGTTTTTTCTAACAGACCAAAATATACCCAAAATCAAGTATGTGGCTTTGTTCTATTCACCAGTCTAATCATAAATACAGAGAGAGACAGATATATAGATGATATGGATATAGATATGGATATAGATTTTTTTCCTTTCTTCTCCCACCAGTTTTGGGTCTCTTTTGATTTTGTTAGTGTATATTTTTCTAACGTCATCACTACCTTTTTAGTATTTTGTTCTCTCACTCATTTATTCTTTTTAAAATTTTTCAAAGATTTTATTTATTTATTTCACAGAGAGAAACACACCTAGAGAGGGAACACAAGCAGGGGTATCAAAGAGGGAGAAGCAGGCTTCACACCCAGCAGGGAGCCCAATGTGGAGCTCGATCTCGGGACTCTGGAATCATGACCTGAGCCAAAGGCAGACGCTTAATGACTGAGCCACTCAGGCACCCCTCATTTACCTATTGTTATCTGGATAAAATGACAAGGAAGAAAAACTTAACTCAAAAAAAGAAAAACAAACAAACAAGAGGCAGTACTGATGGCTAGGGACCTAATCAATAGGGACACTAGTAATATGTCAGAACAAGAGTTCAGAATAATGATTATCAAGGTCCTCTTGGGCTCAAAAAAAGCATGGAAGATATTAGAGAATTCCTTTCTGGAGAAATAAAATCCCTTTCTGGAGAAATTAAAGAACTAAAATCTAATCAAGTTGAAGTAAAAAAAACTATTTATGAGGTGCAATCAAAAATGGAGGCTCTTATTGCTGGATAAATGAGGCAGAAGAGAGAATTAGTGATATAGAAAACCAAATGATGGAAAATAAAGATGCTGAGAAAAAGAGAGACAACTACTAGACCATGAGGGGAGAATTCAAGAGATAAGTGATACCATAAGACCAAACAATAATAGAATAATTGGGATCCCAGAAGAAGAAGAAAGAGAGAGGGGGACAGAAGGTATATTGGAGCAAATTATAGCAGAGAATTTCCCTAATGTGGTGAAGGAAACAAGCATCAAAATCCAGAAGGCACCAAGAATTCCACACAACTCAATAAAAATAAGTTCACACCTCATCATTTAAGAGTAAAACTTACAAGTCTCAGTTGAAGTTACAAAGAGAAAATACTGAAAGAAGCTCAGGAGAAGAGGTCTGTAACATACAATGGCAGAAATATTAGATTGGCAGCAGACCTACCCACAGAGACCTGGTAGGCCAGAAAAGACTGTTATGATATATTCAGAGCATTAAACAAGAAAAATATGCATCCAAGAATATTATATCCAGCTAGGCTGTCATTGAAATAGAAGGAGAGGTAGCAAGTTTCCAGCACAAACAGAAACTTAAAAATTTTTCAAACATCAAACCAGCCCTACAGGAAATATTGAAAAGGGTCCTCTAAGCAAAGAGAGAACCTAAAAGTAACAGACCAGAAGGAACAGAGACAATATACAGTAACAGTCACCTTAAAAGCAATAGAATGGCACTAAATTCATATCTTTCAATAGTTATCCTGAATGTGGATGGGTTAAATGCCTCAATCAAAAGACACAGAGTATCAGAATGTCTTTAAAAAAACCAAGACCCATCCATATGCTGTCTCCAAGAAACCCATTTTAGATCCAAAGACACCTCCAGATTTAGAGTGAGGGAGAGAAAAACAATTTACCATGCTAAGAGACATTGAAAGAAAGCTTGGGTGGGAATCCTTATATCAGAAAAATTAGATTTTGAGCTGGACTATAGTAAGAGGTGAGGAATGACGCTATATCATGCTTAAAGGGTCTGTCCAACAAGAATATCAAACAATTTTAAATACTATGTCCCTAACATGGGAGGAGCCAATTATATAGACCAATTAACTAAATCAAAGAAACACATCAACAATAATACAATAATAGTAGGGGATTCTAACACTCCCTTCACTGAAATGGACAGATCATCTAAGCAAAAGATCAACAAGGAAATAAAGGCTTTAAATGACACACTCGACCAGATGGATATCACAGATATATTCAGAACATTCCTTCCCAAAGCAACAGAATACACATTCTTCTCTAGTGCACATGGAATAGTCTCCAGAATAGATCACATCCTGGGTCATGAATCAGGTCCCAACCAGTATCAAAAGATTGGGATCATTCCCTGCATATTTTCAGACCACAGTGCTTTAAAACCAGAACTTAACCACAAAAAGGAAAGTTGGAAAGTTGGAAAGAACTCAAATGCATAGAAGCTAAAGAGTATCTTACTAAAGAATAAATGGGTCAACCAGGAAATTAAGGAAGAATTTTAAAAATTTCATGGAAACAAATGAAATGAAAACACAACAGTCCAAAATCTTTGGAGGACAGCAAAGGCAGCCCTGAGAGGAAAGTACACAGCAATACAAGCCTTTCTCAAGAAACAAGAAAGGTCTCAAATATACAACCTAACCCTAAACCTAAAGGAGCTAGAGAAAGAACAGCAAAGAAAGCCTACACCCAGAAGGAGAAGAGAAATAATAAATATCAGAGCAGAAATCAATGAAATAGAAACCAAAAAACAGTAGTGCAAATCAATGAAACTGGGAGTTGGTTCTTTGAAAGAATTAACTAGATCAATAAACCCCTGGCCAGACTTATCAAAAAGAAAAGAGAAAGGACCCAAATTAATAAAATCATGAATACAAGAGGAGAGATCACAACCAACACCAAAGAAATGCAAACAATAATAAGAACATATTATGAGCAAATATGCACCAATAAACTTGACAATCTGGAAGAAATGGATGCATTCCATTTCCTAGAGATATATAAACTACAAAAACTGGACCAGAAAGAAATAGAAAACCTGGGAAGACCCCTAACCAGTTAAGAGATTGAAACAGTCATCAAAAATCTCCCAACAAACAAGAGCCCAAGATCAGAGGACTTTCCAGGGGAATTCTACTAAACATTCAAAGAAGAATTAATACCTAGTCTCCTGAAACTGTTCCAAAAAATAGAAATGGAAGGAAAACTTCCAAACTCATTTTATGAGACCAGCATTACCTTGATCCCAAATCCAAAGACCCCATCAAAAAGGAGAATTACAGACCAATATCTTTGATGAACATAGATGCAAAAATTCTCACCAAAATACTAGCCAATAGGATCCAATAGTACATTAAAAGAATTACACCATGACCAAGTGGGATTTATTCCTGGGCTATGAGTTTGGTTCAACATCCACAAATCATTCAATGTGATCCAGTACATTAATAAAAGAAAGAACAAGAACCATATGATCCTCTCAATAAATGCTAAAAAAGCATTTGACAAAGCACAGCATCCTTTCCTGATCAAAACTTCACAGTGTAGGGATAGAAGATACATACCCCAATATCATAAAAGTCAACTATGAAAAACCCACAGTGAATATCATTCTCATTGGGGAAAAACTGAGAGCTTTTCTCCTGAGGTCAGGAACATAGCAGGGCTGTCCACTACCACCACTACTATTCAACATAGTACTAGAAGTCCTAGCCTCAACAATCAGACAACAAAAAGAAATAAAAGGCATCCAAATCGGCAAGGAAGAAGTCAAACTCTCACTTTTTGCAGATGATATGATACTTTATGTGGAAAACCCAAAAGGCTCCAATCCAAAACTATTAGAACTCATACAGGAATTCAGAAACTGTTAGGATATAAAATACAGAAATTAGTTGCATTTCTATACCCCAGCAGCAAGACAAAAGAAAGAGAAATTAAGGAGCCAATCCCATTTATAATTGCACCCAAAACCATAAGTTACCTAGGAATAAACCTAACCAAAGAGGCAAAGAATCTGTATTCAGAAAACTCTAAAGTACTCATGAAAGAAATTAAGGAAGACACAAAGAAATGAAAAAATTTTCCATGCTCGTGGACTGAAAGAACAAATATTGTGAAAATGTCTATGTTACCTAGAGCAATCTACACATGTAATGCAATCCCTATCAAAATATCATCAATGTTTTTCAAAGAAATTGAACAAATAATCCTAAAATTTATATGGAACCAGAAAAGACCCCAAATAGCCAGAGGAATATTGAAAAACAAAAACCAAATTTAGTGGCATCACAATTCCAGATTTCAAGTTCTATTACAAAGCTGTCATCATCAAGACAGTATGGTACTGGCACAAACACAGACTCATAGTTCAATGGAACAAAATAGAGAGCCCAGAAATGGACCCTCAACTCTATGGTCAACTCATCTTTGACAAAACAGGAAGGAACATCCAGTGGAAAAATAGACAGTCTTTCCAACAAATGGTATTGGGAAAATTGGACAGCCACATGCAGAAGAATGAAACTGGACAATTTCCTTACACCACACACAAAAGTAGACTCAAAATAGATGAAAGACCTCAATGTGAGACAGGAATCCATCAAAATCCTTGGGCAGAACACAGGCAGCAACCTCTTTGACCTCAGCCACAGCATCTTCTTCCTAGAAACATCATCAAGGCAAGGGAAGCAAGGGCAAAAATTAACCACTGGGTCTTCATCAAGATCAAAAGCTTTTGAACATCAAAGGAAACAGTCAACAAAATCAAAAGACAACTGACAGAATGGGAGAAGATATTTGCAAATGGTATATCAGATAAAGGGCTAGTATCCAAAATCTATAAAAAACTTATCAAACTCAACACCCAAAGAGCAAATAATCCAATCAAAAAATGGACAGAAGACATGAACAGACATTTCTCCAAAGAAGACATCCAAATGGCCAACAGACACCTGAAAAAGTGCTCAACATCCCTCAGCATCAGGGAAATACAAAGCCATAGTGAGATAGTACTTTACACCAGTCAGAATGACTAAAATTAACAACTCAGGAAATGACAGAAGTTGGCAAGGATGTGGGGAAAGGGGAACCCTCCTACACTGTTGGTGGGAATATAAGCTGTACAGCCACTCTGGAAAACAGTATGGAGATTCCTCAAAAAGTGGAAAATAGAGCTAACCTATGACTCAGCAATCACACTATCAGGTATTTACCCTAAAGATACAAATGTAGTGACCCAAAGAGGCACATACACCCAAATGTTTATAGCAGCAATGTCCACAATAGCCAAACTATGGAAAGAACCTAGATGTCCATGAACAGATAAATGGATAAAGAAGATGTGGTGCATATACACACACACACACACACACACACACACACACACACACACACACACACAGGAATACTATGCCACCATCAAAAAATGAAAACCTGCCATTCGCAAGGATGTGGCTGGAACTGGAGAATATTATGATGAACAAAATAAGTCAATCAGAGAAGGAAAATTACCATATAATCTCTCTGATATGAGGAATTTGAGAGGCGAAGGTGGGCGGTTATGGGGGGTATGAAGGGAAAAAATGAAACAAGATGGGACCAGGGAAGAATACACACCATAATAGACTTTTAATCTCAGGAAACAAGCTAAGGGTTGCTGGGGGTGGGGGGAGGGATAGGGTGGCTGGGTTATGGAAAAAAAATTAACAAAAATTTTGAAAAAGATTTTTTAAAAAAGAACATTGACAATAAATACAACTTTCACATATAATATATATAATATCTGAAAGATATTATAAAAGGATATTACATCTCGTAAAAGAAGAACAAAATTACATTAAAAAGAAGAATATTCAGGGGTGCCTAAGTGGTTCAGTCAGTTAAGCATCTGCCTTTGGCTCGAGTCATGATCTCTGGATCCTAGGATCAAGCCTGCATCAGACTCCCTGATCAATAGGGAGCCTACTTTTCCCTCTCCCTTTGTCTGCCACTTCCCCTGACTCGTGTTCCTGCTTACTCTACTCTCACTCTCAAATAAATAAGTAAATAATCTCTAAAAATTAAAAAAAAGAAAAAATATTAAACAAAAATAATCTCCTAAATATATATAAATTTGTATATATAAATTTATATATAAATATATATAAATGTATATAAAAATTTATACATATAAATTTTTGAAAATAGCAATATTGATAGAATGGCCAAAACAGGTTGAGAAAAGCCAGCAATTTTTAAAATATTTATATATTCATATATGAAACAGAAGAAAAAAACATAAGATAAACTGAAGAGCAATCCAGGAGTTTCAATAACCTGTTTCAGAAAGAGCAGAAAATACTTGTGGGGACGAGATAAAGACTACTTCATCTATCTCGATGGACATGAATGACACTTCAGAATGCAACCAAATGAATGTAAAAGTTTCATACTAAGGCACATCATCATGAAATTTCAGAACTCCAGAAATAAAGAAGACATACGAAAAATTTCCAGAGACTATAAATAGGTCACGTACAAGAATGGTAGACCAGAACTGCATGAGACATCTCAAAAACTACTCATGAAGCAAGAAAACATAAAAGAAATCCCTTCAATATTTCAAGGAAGATAATTTTCCATCAAGTTTTTAATACAAAACTATATTGTTAATCAACTTTGTGGGTAGAATTAACAATATTTTCAAATTTTCAATGTATTTTAAAAGATTGTACCAATGCCTATTTTCTTAGGAAGTTGCTAGAGGGTATTTTCTAGCAAAAATGAAGTAAACCAAAATCAGGAAGATTCTTCAAGGCAGAGAGTTAGAAGGAAGCCCCTAACAAAGAGTTCTGTAGAGAATACATTTCAGAGTAAAACAGGAAGTGAGAGGGCTCCAGGAGGGATATTTCTTCAGAAATAAGTAATAAGTTAGATGACAGGTTGACCAAATGAGAGCTTATGAGAACTGAGAATGAATAGACTAACAGGAGAGCATGATAAGACTTAGCTGCAAACATCCCAACATTACTTTACTCCATTATTCCTTAAACGTTGAATCTACGTATTAGCAACTCTTAGCTGCAAAATGAAAATCAAGCTCTTTCTCTTTCCTCTTAAATAGGCTCATCAGCATAGAAAGCGAGTAGAAAACCTCACTTTCCCCCATTGATTGTTATTATCAAATACAGCTTCTTTATGTGGGAAGCAAAATTTACAAAGTTGTGTAATGGGGTGAATAAAAAAGTTCTGTTTAACTGTTTTATATAAAGAAGAGTTTTCCCCCCCTAACTGAGCAGCATGTATTCAGACACTTCTCTGTTTAAGACTCTAATTTGTCACTTTTCATAAATGCTGGCAGAAGTCAAACTGTGCTTAGGGCCCTTTCAGGGAACAGCTTGTGACTTTTTTCCAAGTGTTTTTTAAACCATTTCCATGAGGCCAGTATCTGGTGATAGATTTGTTTTGAGCTCTCCAAAGCTGTAGCTATCTGGGTCACTGCTCCACTCTGGACATTGTACCTCTTGACCATATGCTTTGCGAGGGCTTCACACAAGTTCTGCACAGTAGGAAACACTCTTGAGTTGGATAGTGCTGTTGCATTGATGGTGCAGATCAAGAAAAATCATCCAGAGCCCCCAACCAGTTATTTTTTTTTAAAGATTTTATTTATTTATTTGACAGAGGGAAAACAGTGAGAGAGGGAACACAAGCAGGGGAGTGAGAGAGGGAAGAAGGAGGCTTCCTGCTGAGCAGGCAGCCAGATGCAGATGCGGGGCTTGATCTTGGGTCTCCAGGATCATGACCTGAGCCAAAGGCAGTCACTTAACCAACTGAGCCATCCAGGCGCCCCCAAAACAGTTAATTTTTATTTTAGTTACCCACCCCTTCCTTTTGCAATTTTATCAGATCCTATTTCTCATAAAGGTGTGGAAATGTGGTCTTAACTACAATCCAAAGAAGAGAATTAACTTTTTTACATTTTAGTCATTGTTTTTTAATGTCTACTCTATTATACCCTACATCTTCATTTTTTTTAAATAATAAATTATATCATTGGGGATTTTTGAGATGAGACAGATGTTAAACATATGGACATCAAAGATATGAAGTGTAAGATGAAGGTATGGTGTTGCTGTCATAAACACTCGAGGTCACTTCTGCTTGGATTATATTCCTGTCTCCAAGAAGGCTTCTGAGGTCACCTGAATTTACACCAACTAGTCCACAGGCCTAGGGTGAATGGTATTTAAACCTTAATTAAGGCATTTTATAGGCTGGGTTAAAATATGACCTCAAACATGCAAGATTTTTAATGGTTTTTATTTGGGTTTCACAAAAATAATATAAGGAAAAAAATGAGATTTTTACTTCCACATTAAGAAATAGTTCCAGAAATCTTCATAGAAAGAAACAGAAGGAAAATTAGGAATTGCTTACATCAATGTAACTTGGCATTTGTGAAGTATTTCCCAATGTTAGACATTTTTCTCTTAGACATATTCCCAGTTCAGGGAGAAACAGTCTAAAGACAGTAGGTAGGAATCATCAAGCAGCCAAACCAGAGCCTGCAGAATCCAATATAACTTACCTGGCTTTGGTGAGATGCATGAACTTGTAATACATACACTCTTCCACTCACTTTGAGGAATTTAGAAAACTCAACAACTTATCTTGTTCAGGTGATGGGCTGAAACCAAAGTTAACTTCAGGCAATATCAGTTGAATGTCTACATTTATCTTTACTATAAATGAAAATCTACAGTATTTCTCCTGAAGGCAGAGAAAAATCTTAATGGTTGTTAAAGCTATTCAAACATCTTTTGGGTATATTTTTAAAACCTAAAGTCTCTTATAATGAATTTTTCCATCACATGATAAAAATTCTTCTTTCCCCTCTGATTTTAATAACCTTAGGCATAAACTGCATTTAGCAAGGGCCCCTGAAGAAAAACAAGATCTCCTTATTATCCTAAGGATCAGTCATCACATTAAAATACAAACTCCTAAGGGGGAGGGGGAGTGAAGCACTCCCCATATGTAAGAAGATTTGTTATCTTAGTTTATTTGGGGGAAACTTGGAGTTTGCAATCATATTTCATATGGCAGATTGGTAAAGCAATATTGTCAGACACTTGAAATTTCATTTTAATCTACTTTTTGTTCATCTCCACTAAGAGTTAAAATTACTTTTGGAGCCCAAGATTATCTTTAAAATATTTGTCTGTGATAAAGGCTTTCCTGAGGACAGACTGCATTATTCACAAAAGGTCTAGTTTTGACATATGGTTCCCTGCATGAGTTCAACTGCTGGCTGACTCCCATTCTGGGAGCTTTACTGCCAGCTGGAATCGAAATCATTTTGTAAGAGGGGCATAGCTATTATTCTTTTGTAGAAACAGACATTTGTTTCTTGCTTCCGATGTCATCCGTGGTCTGTACCACACATTTAGATACTTAATCAAACATATCTTATGTTCCATTCTGCGGTTGTATATTTGGTCTCCCAAGGAATTCATTGAGGTCAGGAACTATGCTTCATACAATTTTGTATCTGTTAGTTTTATAACACTGCCAAATGCTATTGGTGCTATTAACACTTGAATTGAAAAATTTATGTAGATACTAACCACTAAATGTGTTTTATATTCTGTTTCTACAGTCTAACAGGAAGACCCATTCTAGAATATGACTGTTTAGACATTAGACAACCATACCTTCCTCAATGTGTTTTTTAGGGAAGCCTAAGGAGAAGATAGTAGTAGCCCAGTCATGATATTGTTATGTTAATTTCCATGTCTCAGGAAAGGTGGTTACAAAATGTTGTCAATGCTCCCATAAGATGTGGAGGAAGGTGATAAATATAGAAAGCTTCCAGCCATCTCAGTTTTTGTTTGTTTGTTTGTTTGTTTGTTTGATCTAGTAGGAGATTCATTGTAAACTGAGGTTCCATATAAGGAAATTGAACTTGACATCTAAGAGAGCAGAATGAATAACTCACTGCACAGTTAAGCAGAGAATATCATGGCAGAATTAATTACCTAAGATGTAGTCCATACAGTTCTCAGAGCAGAAAGAAATTTTTTTCACTTTAAATTTATTTTATTTTTTCAGTGTTCCAAGATTCATTGTTTATGCCCCACACCCAATGCTCCATGCAATACATGCCCTCAGTACCCACCACCAGGCTCTCCCATTCCCCCCCATCCCTTCCCTCCAAGTCCCTTAGTTTGTTTCTGTGTCCAAAGTCTCTGTTGTTTCGTTTCCCTCCCTAGATTACCCTAGTTCCCATTTACTTTCCTTCTCCCACTGTCCTCCAGGTTACCCCTCATGCATCGCAAGTAAGTGAAACCATGTGATACTTGACTTTCTCTACTTGGCTTATTTCACTCAGCATAATCTCTTCCAGTCCAGTTCATGTTGCTACAAAAGTTGGATATTCATCCTTTCTGATGGAGGCATAGTATTCCATTGTATATATGTACCACATCTTCTTTATCCATTCATCTGTTGATGGGCACTTTAGCTCTTTCCACAGTTTGGCGATTGTGGCCATTGCTGCTATGAACGTTGGGGTATATCTGGCCCTTCTTTTCACTACATCTGTATCTTTGGGGTAAATACCCAGTAGTGCAATCGCAGGGTCATAAGGTAGCTCTATTTTTAATTTTTTAAGGAATCTCCACACTGTTTTCCAAAGCAGCTGCACCAACTTACATTCCAACCAACAGTGTAAGAGAGTTCCCCTTTCTCCGCAGCCTCTCCAACACTTGTTGTTTCCTGACTTGTTAATTTTGGCCATTCTGACTGGTATAAGGTGGTATCTCAGTGTGGTTTTTGATTTGAATTTCCCTGATAGCTAGTGATGATGAACACTTTTTCATGTGTCTGTTAGCCATCTGTATGTCTTCTATGGAGCAGTGCCTCTTTGTGTCTCCTGCCCATTTTTAATGTGTTCATCTTCTTTTTGGATGTTGAGTTTGAGTAGTTCTTTACAGATCTTGGATATCAGCCCTTTGTCTGTAGTGTCATTTGCAAATATTCTCTCCCATTCCGTGGGCTGCCTCTTTGTTTTGTTGACTGTTTCCTTTGTTGTACAGAAACTTTTTATTTTGATGAAGTCCCAAAAGTTCAGTTTCACTTTTGTCTCCTTTGCCTTTGGAAATGTGTCTTAAAAGAAGTTGCTGTGGCCGATGTCAAAGAGGTTACTGCCTATGTTCTTTTCCAGGATTTTGATGGATTCCTGCCTCACGTTGAGGTCTTTCATCCATTTCCAGTTTGCCTTTGTGTGTGGTGCAAGAGAATGGTCTAGTTTCATTCTTCTATATGTAGCTGTCCAATTTTCCCAGCACCATTTACTGAAGAGATTGTTTTCTCTTTTCTTTTTTTATTTTTAAAGATTTTATTTATTTATTTGAGAGAGATCACAAGTAGGCAGAGAGGCAGGCAGAGAGAGAGAGGAGGAAGCAGGCTCCCTGCTGGGCAGAGAGCCCAATGTGGTCCTTGATCCCAGGACCCTGAGATCATGACCTGAGCTGAAGGCAGAGGCTTTAACCCACTGAGCCACCCAGGCGCCAAAAACTATCTTTTTTCCATTGGATATTTTTTCCTGCTTTGTCGAAGATGATTTGACCATAGATTTGTGGGCCCATGTCTGGACTCTCTACTCTATTCTATTAGTCTATTTGTCGTTTTTGTGCCAGTACCATGCTGCCTTGGTGATCACAGCTTTGTAATAAAGCCTGAAGTCAAGTAACGTGATGCTCCCAGCTTTGTTTTTCTTCTTCAGCAATTCCTTAGCGATTCGGGGTCTTTTTTGGTTCCATATAAATTTTAGGATTGTTTGTTCCAATGCTTTGAAGAATGTTGGTGGAATTTTAATCAGAATGGCATTGGAAGTATAGATTGCTCTGGGCAGTATAGAAAAATTTTTAAAGTAGCAAAAGAGAGAAAAACCTATCCTTGAGTAAGAAAAAGCTATGTGTTCACAGTTGCATACAATTATGTTAAACTATATAGTAAACTGTAGAGTTCTCATTTAATAGAATAAAATTGGTGTTTTTGGGGGGGTACCTGAGTGGCTCAGTGGTTAAGCCTCAGCTTTCAGTTCAGGTCATGATCCTGGAGTCCAGGGATCAGGCCCTGCATTGGGCTGCCTGCTCAGCAGGGGGAAGCCTGCTTCTCCCTCTCTCACTCCTGCTGTTTGTGTTCCCTCTCTGGATGTATTTCTCGCTGTCAAATAAATAAAATATTTTAAAAATAAATAAATAAAATAAAATTGGTGTATTTTTGAGAATATTCATAAAATTCCAACAAAAAATTATTCTTTAGATATTTTTAAATATATCACAAGACTGAGGAGATGCTTTTGACTGTTGCTGTCAAGATTCTGTTGTCAGAGTAGGGTAAAGGTGGGCTGAGTGTTGAGGGCGATTGCTGGTGACACTGCTCACCATCGTGGAAATTCCTCTGACCTCACCTATTTCGGTCCTTTCTTCGTTTACTCCTGTGTTTCATGGGACGATACATGCCCACTGCTTCCCAAGAAAAGAAAACATGTTTATGTATTTTTCTTTCTTTTGGAGAGGTTTTAATACTCTCTTTTTCTCTCATATGCTCTGAAATTTCACAGGAACATGGATTTATATGTTTGGTTTCCCATCATGGTCAACAATCAGCTGGCCTTTTAGTTTGAATTTTCAATCTTTGATCCTGAGAAATTTTTATACACTATTTATTTGATAATTTTTCTTCCTTTGATCTCTTCCTTCTTTCTGGAACTTTTCTGACTTGGTTCTTGGAACTCCTTTCTCTCTTTTCTTTTTCTCATCTTTCCTGTTTCTCTTGCAGGGTGATTTTCCTCAACTTTATTTTCTAAGCCTTCTATTTAATTCTCACTTGTGGAATCATCATGACTGTTAAACTCCCAAGATCTTTTTCTTGTTCCTCATTTTTTTTATTTTAATCTTCTTTTCTAGTTTCATTTTTTTGTAATATTTTTCTGAAGGTGTTAATGATTTTTTTCTTTCAGTTTTCACTGCTTTCTCCCTGCATCACTATTTCCTCCTCATTCATTTAATCTCTGTCTTTCACAATACAGACTTTCTTGGATGATCCTTGAATTTCTCTTCCTGTTTAACAGTAAAGCAAGAAAAAGCTCACCAGAAATTCTGTGTACATAGAGAGATAAATCATAGAGCTAAGTGCTGGGTTTATTCAAAACCATACCAAGATGGGACACCTGGGTAGCTCAGTTGGTTGGGCGACTGCCTTTGGCTCAGGTCATGATCCTGGAGACCCGGGATCAAGTCCCACATCGGGCTCCCTGCTCGGCGGGAGGCCTGCTTCTCCCTCTCTCGCTCCCCCTGCTTGTGTTCCCTCTGTGGCTGTGTTTCTCTCTGTCAAATAAATAAAATCTTTAAAAAAAAAAAAAACAGTAAAGCAAGAAAAAGCTCACCAGAAATTCTGTGTACATAGAGAAAGAAATCATAGAGCTAAGTGCTGGGTTTATTCAAAACCATACCATGGCTGTATTATCTGTATGTTGATCTTTTCCGTTGGCCTGCCTGTTTTCTCTGGAGTGAAATATACTCTCATTCTTACTGATGCCAGAATTCTCTAAACCAAGAGGGAAAGGAGATAGTTCCTTGTCATTCAGTATTCAGACTTTCCCAAAATCCTGCTCTCTTCACTATGGCAACTCACCCTTGTTTGCAACTCTGCTTGGGATCTGGAAGGCAGAGATGATCAGGTTTTACTTTTCAGAGAGCAAAATTCCCTTCTCCATCCAGGTGAAGATGAAGACTCCCTGTGGACAGGTATCTGGCCTCTAACTGCTCATGAACAATCGATGTTACACAAAAATCGAAGCACAATGTATTTACTCATTTGTTCATTTACCTATTTGCTTATTTACTTGCTTGTTTTATCTCTTAATGTCACTTTAACTGTTATTCATTGATACTTCCCTGCCCTGAGATAAGAATTGCCAGTTGACCTACACACTGAAACTACTTTGAGGTTCACAATCACTTTTAACTCACAAACACAGACAACTTAATTTGTAATTAGTAGCTCAACCCTAAACAAACCCTTATATCTAGTTTAGCACTACATTTAATTTAGCAGTAAATCTGTTCCCCCCCCCGACTTGGGATCTTTAGCAAATAAAACTTCTAGCCCAGCAATGAGTATGTAATCAGTTTTTCCTTTCCCTGTCCTTACCCATTTATTCTCTCTCCAGTTTGCTTATGTAAATTTCTCTGCTCTCCTCTTAATGATTGGGGGAGAAGCATATTTTCATCAAGGATGCAATTATCCTGTGTGTTGGAGTGCTATAGATAACAGATGTTTGAGACTTACCTTCTCCTGAGCACCTTTGGTGATCCTGGGATATTTTCATGTTTGGGGAACTTCCATTGCAGCTTCTTGACATGGGAAATGTATATTTTTCTTTAGATGCACAGACATCTGCTCTCAAGCTCTGGCTTCCCAAAGAGTCTATCCCACAGGGACATTACCACTGAAATCCACTAATCCACAGCAGAAGATATCTTGGGTTAGAATTAAACAGTCCCAAGAGAGCTCTCTCACTTTGCTCCAACAAATTCCTGAAGTGTACAATAATCTATTCTGCTGCCTTGGGTCATTTAGTCATCCTCCCACATGAATTAGGCATCAGCCAGTTTTGTTCTCCCAATATATTCAATGTTCTTCACTTTTTCTGAATTGTCTAGGGAAGCTCTCTTCACCAGGTTTGAAGGAAGGAAGAAGAAAAACATCAGGCAAAAATTTTCTCCAAAGAAACCTGTTGATAAAATCTTTATTCCTCACTCTCTGAACAATTTTGTATTCCACAAACAAGTGATGAAATCAGAAGACATAGAGCAATTTCTTCTCTATCTCTTTTGTAAATAATTCCCTTGGTGATCTGGGGCCTCATTGTTAGGTGTCACATTTCCCATATCATTATGTCTCAGTAGAGACTTAGCTGTAAAACTCTGTTACTCAAACTTTTTTTATCCCACTGTCAGAAATACTTGGTATCTCTATTTCTTGAGCATATATCTGTATTCTGATATGTTTATCACCTTCTTTTGCCAGTGCTTTCCTGGCCTAATGGACAATAGACAAGGAATGGAACATTTTTGTAAGTGGCCAGATGAATGGATAGTTGAACAGATTATAATGGATATTGTGTGATTAATGGGACTCCTGAAAATTTACTGATACTCTTGATGGTCCCCTCACCATAATGTATGGATTGAGCCATTTCAGTGCCCTAATAGATCCAATCTTTCCTTCTTGCTCAAAGTTTACCTTTCAGCTCTTAAATTCAACCCTCTGCTGCCAAGTAGCAAAAAAAAAAAAAAAAACCAAACAAACAACAAAAAAAAAAAAACCTCTAGTATTTTAGGGTACTCCTGGCCCTTCCCCTTCCTCTTTCTTCATGATTTCACTAAATCCTAGAGTAGTGATAAGGTTTGATCAAGCTATCTGACTTCCCTTAGCATCATTCCCAGTTCTGTAAAAAAAAAAATAAAGTCCAATTTATAAATTCATCTTTAAGAGATAATTTATAAAGTATTGATCATATGAAAGATACTATCCTAAGTCCTTGGGATGCAAAGATGAGAGACACAAAATAATGTAAGAAAGACCTTAATAATGTCATGACAAACATAAAGGAGGAGAGCCATAAACAAATAGATAAAGAACTTTCTTTCTCTCTCTCAAAGAAATAGAAGAGATTTCTCAGAGGAGGTAAAATGTAAAACAATAGGAACTTGATCAAGGGTTTGGGGAAAGGGAAAACAGACAAAGGACCTTCCTGGCAAGAAAACAGCAGGGGGCAAAAGCACAAACTTGTGAAATAAAAGCTGGGAACTTTTGAAGAATGATAGTGATAAAGACAAGAATATATTGGGGACAGTCATCCTAAATGAAGCTATAAGGCAGTTTAGGGTGAGATTGGGAAAGTTTTTTATGTTGTGTTAAGGAATTCACATTTTCCTGTAAATGCTCCAGAGACAATAGAAGCTCTAAGGGAGAGAACAATAAGATCAAAAGTATCATTCTGAAAATTAACTCTGAAAACAATGGGAAAGTAGGTACCAAAGATCAAATATAACCAATGCCTTGCTTATTAAAAGGTTCATAAGATTCATTCATAAAATACTTATCATGTTATCAGTATGAGCTGGCCCTAGACTAAAAGTTAAGAGATACATGGATGAATAAGGACAAGGCCCCGCCCTCAGGGAACTTAGATTCTAAAGTGAAAAAGTCCACCTTCTCAGTGCTTCCTGAAAGATAAACTGGAAGTTATAATAAAAATAACTTTAGCAAGGGTGTTGGCTCATAAATTGTTCCTATACATATGTAGGACAGGGAAAAACAGAAGAAAGAGGTTACTCCAGATGGGTTGATGGCAAGTTTAATCAGCTAGGGAACGTACATATGAGACTTGTCTTAAGGGCCACAAGTTGGGTAAATCTCCCCATCAGCCCTGCAGAATCTTAAACGTTTATATAAAGGTCTTAACTGGGTATAGTCATGTACATAATCCAGATAGCCTTAACACCACATTTCTATCTTAGCGCTGTGTTCTTGGAGCACTTGTGGAAACAGGGAGGACAAGCAGAACACACATCCAAGTAGAGGTGAGAGGGTGGGGAACCTCTCCAATTGCCTGTACCCCACCTGAAGATCAATTGACAGTCATGTCTTCTTGATGAACTTCTCTAACAAAGAAAAGGTTGATAGGGTTAACTGATACTTTTGATTAGGTAATTAAGGAAAGTGATTTTCAAAGTATGATCATGACCAATTGCATCCGAATTATCTGGAAATCTTGTCATGAAGCAATTTCCAGATCCCAGACCCATACTCAATTATGCAGAATTTTGGGAGGTGGAATAGGAGATTTTGCATTTGTGTATGTGTGTGTGTTTGTCCCATACTCAATAATTCAGAATTTGGGGAGGTGGAATAGGAGATTTTGTGTGCGTGTGTGTGTGTGTGTGTGTGTGTGTGTGTGTGTGTGTATTAATCGCCTGACTTTATTTTTTCCCCAACAAATATCTCCAAATGAACTTTATCTTTTTTAATATTTCAAGTTTTTATTTAAATTCCAATTAGTTAACATACAATGTAATATTGGTTTCAGGAATAGAATTTAGATGATACAATACTTACATACAACACCCAGTACTCATCACAACAAGTGCCCTCCTTAATTTCCATCACCCATTTAGTCCAGACCCCACCCACCTCCCCTCCAGCAACCATTAGTTTGTTATCCATAGTTATGAGTCTCCTTTATGGTTTGTCTCTCTTTCTTTCTCTGTCTCTCTCTCTTTTTTTTCTTTTCCCATATTCATCCATTTTGTTTCTTAAATTCCACATATGAATGAAATTGTATAGTATTTGTCTTTCTCTGACTTATTTTGCTTAGCATTATATTCTCTAGATCCATCCACATTATTGCAAATGGCAAGATTTCATTCATCTTAGTGGCTGAGTAATGTTCTATTGTACATATATATACCACCTCTTCTTTATCCATTCATCAATTGATAGGCATTTGGGCTTTTTCCACAATTTGGCTCTTGTTGATAATGCTGCTACAAATGTTGAGGTTGGGATATCCCTTCAAATCAGTATTTTTGTATTCTTTTGGTAAATACCTAGTAGTGAAATTGATGGGTTGCAGAGTAGTTATTTTTTTAATCTTTTGAGAAAACTCCATGCTGTTTGCCAGAGGGGCTGCACCAGTTTGTATTCCCACCAATAGTGTAAGAGTGGTCTCTTTACTCCACATCCTTGCCAACATCTACTGTTTCTTGTTAATTTTAACCATTCTGACAGGTGTGAGGTGGTATCTCAATATGGCTTTGATTTGTATTTCCCTGCTGATGAATGACATTGCACATCTTTTCATGTGTCTGTTAGTCATCTCAATGTCTTCTTTGGAAAAAAAATTATCTATTTGTATCTTCTGCTCATTTCTTTACTGGATTATTTGGTTTTTGGGTGTTGAATTTACTAAGTTCTTTATAGATTTTGGATACCTACTCTTTATCAGATATGTCATTCACAAATATTTTCTCCCATTCCATAAGTTGTCTTTTAGTTTTGTTGACTGTTTCCTTCACTGTGCTAAAGATTTTTCTCTTGATAAAGTCCTAATAGTTCATTTTGGCTTTTGTTTCCCTTGCCTCAAGGATGTGTCTAATAAGCTGCTATGGTCAGTGTCAAAACAGTTTACTGCCTGTGTTCTCATGTAGGACTTTGATATTTTCCTGTCTTATATTTAGTCCTTCCATCCATTTTAAATTTATTTTTGTGTATGGTACAAGAAAGTGGTCCAGTTTCATTCTTCTGCATGCTGCTGTCCAGTTTTCCCAATATCATTTGTAGAAGATACTGCCTTTTTTCTATTGGGTATTCTTTTCTGTTTTGTTGAAGATTAGTTGACCATATAGCTGTGGGTTCACTTCTGGATTTTCTATCCTATTCTACTGACCTCTGTGTCTGTTTTTGTTCCAGTACTATATTGTCTTGATAACTACAACTTTGTGATATAGTTTGAACTGCAGGATTGTGATACTTCCAGTTTTGCTTTCCTTTTCCATGGGTGCTTTGTCTAGTTGGGGTCTCGTGGTTTCCTACAAATTTTGGGATTGTTTATTCTAGTTCTGTGAAAAATGCTGTGGTATTTTGACAGAGATTGTATTAAATGTATAGATGGCTTTGAGTAGTAAGATATTTTAACAGTATTTGTTCTTCCAATCCATGATCATGAGATGTTTTTCTATTTCTCTGTGTCTTCTTCAATTTTTTCATAACTGTTCTATAGTTTTCAGAGTACAGAACTTTTCCCTTTTTGATTATGTTTGTTCGTAGGTATCTTATAGTTTTTAGAGCAATTGTAAATGGGAGCAATTGTAAATGGGAACAATTGTAAATTTGCTGCTTCATTGTTGGTGTATAGAAATACCACAGTTTCTTTACATTGATTTTGTATCCTGTGATTTTGCTGAATCCATGTATCAGTTCCAGCAATTTTTTGGTGTAATCTTTCAGGTTTTCTAGATTAAGTATCATGTCATCTGCAAATAGTGAAAATTAGACTTCCTTCTTACTGATTTGGATGCTTTTTATTGTTATATGATTTTGTTATGTGATTGCTGAGGCTAAGACTTCCAGTATTATTAAATTAAAGTGGTGAGAGTTGACCTCTTGTCTTATAATTAACCATAGAGAAAAAACTCTTAATTTTTCCCCATTGAGGATGATATTAGGTGTGGATCTCTCTTATATGGCCTTTATGATATTGAGATATGTTCCCCCATCCCTACTTTTTTGAAGGTGTTTCTCAAGAATGGATACTGTACTTTGTCAAATGCTTTTTCTGCATCTATTGAGAGTATTGTTGAGACTGAATATTTTAGCAGGCACCCCAAGATAATTCTTTGACCATACTGATGTTTGAAAACACTGGACCCTGCCCCGGGAGCCTGGTTAGAATGATACTGTGCAAGAAAAGAACATGGGAACACTGAGGATGGAAAGATTTACAGAGACTTGAAAGACACTTAGGGAGTTAGGATCAAGAAAAGGGCAATATGATCTAGTTATTGTCCCCACTATACTTAGTCAATTGCCAAATAATTTAATGCTCATGATGAATTAATTTGCATCAAGGTCTTAACAATTTATAAATGCCTTGATATATTACTTTCCTTCATATATATATTCTAACTGAAGATTCCTGAAGAATAAATCTATAAATGCCAAAAATTTAAGCTTCCTGACAGGGGGAGAAAAAGATATTTTGGGCTGGCACAAATGATTATGATGAAAGTGAAGCATAATGTGGAAGCTCCCAGATGATATAGCAGGCAGACAATTTAATTCTAGGGGGAAAAATTGCAACTGCCATACTTCAGTTTGAATGTGACTCTCAGCATGGATAAGTTTTTTATACTAAATATTTGAATTCTTCTGGGAATTAATATAATTGCAAATGTTGAAGGAAAAGTTATGATCAACACAGGCCCCTAGCAGAGTCCTCATTAATTTCCAACATTCACTTTTCAAAGTGTAAACCACAGAGGGTCTAGATATATGGTCTTCTGCTGCTCATGCATATATTTTTTTTTGCTATGGTTATAAAAGATGTCCTTGGAAAAACAACACTGAATGTATTCATTGCTTGTGTGCCCAGAAAGTGGTACAACAAGAGATGCTAAGAAAAGTCCATTTTCAAAAAAAAAAAAAAGAAAAGAAAAGAAAAGTCCATTTTCTTCCTCTATCTGAGGAAGAGGAAGCTTATTTGATCTGAGCAGCTTATTTGTCCAGCACCCAAGAGTACATATGCTGAGATGATGTTTACATAGTTTAATGCTACTATATTTGTTTATAGCACTTTAGAGTTTATACAGCTGTTTCATACATATGATTTTAATGAATTTTCACACTAAGTTCATGAGATGTTTATGATGTCATTGTAGGAATAAAAAAAAAAAAATGAGACCCAGAGAGTTTAAATAACTAGTCCAAAAACACACATCTAGAGAGTTACAGGTCCCTGAATACTAGCTGATGAATTTTGACAAAAAGTCCAGTGATCTTTCTTCATGAAGTTCCATATTTTGGGTTATAATAAAGATGGAACTTTGCCTTGGGATCCCTTTTACCTTTATTAACTAGTTCTCACTCTCCTCTTCTTTCCCTTTCTCCTCTCACTTCCTCCTTGCACTCTTTCCCATGTATCTGGTAAGCCAACACTGCAGGTTATCTTGGATCCTATCAGTGAGAAACTGTTCAGGTTTTTCTTTCTTTGATAACACTCTGGCCTCTGAAACTCCTTCTTGACTTTCAAAATTTAAATGGTGTTGTCGAACAATTGCTGAAAGGCCCAGTTCTCAGCTAACTGAAGTAGCATTGGTCAATGAGAAAGATTTATACCCACCAGATTTTTCTCATGATTTCTAGACTTTAAGTTTAGATAAGGCTATAGAGTGACTCAACCTTGGCCATAAATGGACCATAAATGTCAATAGTGCCCTTCCTGGTAGCTTCTCTTGCTCCATGTTCCCTCTACACTCTATTCTGTCCTGAAAGAGATTCTAAACAGGACATCAAAGAGTAAGCTCTTCATTGACCTAGTTTGTTTTGTTTCTTCCTTCTTCCTCCTTCTCCCCCTCCTTCCCCTTCTTGCCTATTTTCTTCTTCCTCCTCCTCCTTCTGCTTTTCTTCTTTCTTTTTCTCTTTCTTCTTCTTCTTTTCCCCCTCCTCCTCTTCCTCCCCCTCCTCCTCCTCCTCTGACAGGGCCATATAATCTGAAGTTTGCCATTACCCTCTCCCTCCATATCAATTTACATTAAGCCAGCTTTACTTATCTATGTGATATTTCTGGCTTCTGAAATTTAGAGCTTGTGACTCCCAAGCTAGCTCATAAGTACCCAATTTACCTTCTGTAATCATTCTCCTTCCCTTCTTTACCTCACATTGACAATTGGTCTCCCCGCTTTCCAACTTAATTTGCTCAACTTAAAATCTTTGATACTTAGCTTGCTTTACTTCCTTAGATACAAAGTTCATATTCAACTTCTACTTTTTAATATAGGATTTCTTTAATTTTAAAAAATGAAATATAACAGCATACTTATGATTTTCAATTCCAGATTGTGGTAGGTAACATTTATATCAATATTCTGTGTATTTTTTATATCTTAAGACATTCCCAAAACAAAACCAAACAAAAATTTTACTAATTCTTACTTCAAATCTCTGACTCCTTGAATGCAGTCATTAATTGAGTGCCTCCTGAGCTATCTCTTCTTCTTCAACCTAAGCATTTCCAATTTTACATATAATTTTCTCCTCAGGGTAATGAATTATAGCCTGGGATATTTCTTTCTGAAGCCAATGTATCTTAATACTGTTTCATGGAACAGTGCCTTGATCAAAATAAATAAATTTTAGGGGTGGAATATTACACATGTCCTCTAGCTCAGAGGTCCAAAGTGTAAGGACCTGTTTAGAAGTCCAAGCCACCATCTTGTTTACTCAGAAAAACAGCTCCAGGTGTTATGGGAAAATGGCCCCTGGAAAAAAAGATGATTCGGGTTGAGGGAGATGCAATCAGTTAACCCCCTTAACCTCCCATCTCGGGAGGTATGGAGAGGCAAATTAAGAATGGGCAGCCTGTTCCCAGTACTTAGGACCAGGTGGGAATGCCCAATCAGTTAAGCCCCTTAACCTTCCAGACCCTGATCAATGGAGATCCCCTGGTAAACCACTCTTTGGGGATTAAATGTATTCATCATCACAGCAGAGTGAAAGAATTAACTCAGGCAAGCTCCATGAGTCAGATCAGCTCAAGGTGCAGTTTTCTCCTATAAAATATAGCCTGTAAGAATAGGCATGGCCACTCTCTCTCTTGGAAAGCACCCTGGCCTGGGCCAGTATAATTTTCGATGCTTGGCATGAAATAATGCTTTGCTTGACCTTCGCTTTTGTATCAGCCTTGTTCCTTTGACCATGGACCCTATTACAAAGCAGGTCATGTGAAGACAATCCATATCTGGGGGGTGAGGGGAGCGCACATCTTTATGAGATCAGGAATGCAGGTGCTTCTTTGCTGTTCTATGGCTCTATAATTTGGTTTCCCGTCTCTGGACTGTAACATATGAGAGCTACCTTATTGAGCCTATTGTATGGCCAGAATGCTTCACTGCTTTACACATTTTTCACTTATCTCCTGATCAATTATTATGTCTCTTCTTAAAAATCACTTTCTCTGGCAGACTTGACCTGAATTCCCAGTCTTGTTTGGGCTGCTTCTGTTATTTGCCCCTTTTGTAATTTTAATTACTTCTTAAATGTCTGCCTTCCCACCAGACAGCACTGCTACCTTGAGACAGAGACCAGATCCACCTTAACCCTTGATATATTTCAGTTCTTAGGCCATTGCCAAGTATATGATGAGTATTAAACAAATGCTTGTTGAATGAAGGAAAGAATGAAGCAAAAATGGGGTGGAGAGTCAAAACAGTTACTGTTTTCCAGAGTGTTTATGAACCAGCCAGCATCCTTGAATTTTAGCATTCTGTTCCCAACCAGTCTGCACATTTAATTTCCTCAGATTTTGCCTATACTGAGATTCTAAATGAAAGTGTCAGAGGAAATATTCACAAAGGGATGATTGTGATTTTTATAATTATTAATAACTAAGGACTTTTATGACAGAAGTCTCAATGTCTTTCCTATAACTGAAGTCTGAGAAGAAAACACATAATTCTCAGGAATGTCTGTCTAATAAATCAGGCTTCAACAAAGTTAATTAACTGGAAAGCACATGACTTGGAAAATCCCAGTAAATGTCTCCCAGATTAAATGCTGATGAGGGGCTGGACCAATACTCATGCTGAATCTTTGACTTTGCTGTCAATCTTGTGGAATGGAAAAAGTTGGCTGCTAGTGGAACCACCTGGTTACACAGTGATAAGGAATATGTTCAAAGCAAATCCTCAGGCAAACGGGTTATGAACATATGTCAAAATTTTATTATCAAGCTTGCCATAAAGGATAAGGCTCTTAGGAAGACCATCTCAGTGATTTCTCTTTACTAAGATATTTCATAGAGTAAATATTAAAGAGGGGGAGTGTATGATTAAAGATAATTTTAAAAGAGGTTAAAGATTCTCTTAGTCATCTTGGGTTCTTATTACAAAATACTGTGACTGGGAGGTTTATAAATAATAGAAATTTATTTCTCATTGTTCCAGAGATAGGTAAATCAAAGATCAAGTTCCCAACAGATTCATTATCTGGTGAAAGTCATCCTCTTGGTTCATAAATGGCCTTTTTCTCCCCATGTGTTCACATAGGGGAAGGGAGAAAGTTTTTGTGTTTCTTCTTATGAGGGCAATAATACCATTCATGAGAAATGCACTCGTCTGACCTAATTATTTCCCAAGACCTCACATCCTAATACCATCACATTGGGGGCCAGCATTTCAACAAATAAATTTTGGGGAGACACAAACATTCAGCCTATTACATCCTCCCCAAGTGCATGTCCTTCACACATGCAAAATATATTCATTTCATCCCAACAGCCCCAGACTTAATTCATTCCAATATTAACTCTAAAGTCTAAAGTCTCATCAAAATGTTATCTAAATCATACAGATTGAGTGAAAGAAGGGCTATATGTACCCCAATGTTTATTGCAGCAATGGCCACAATAGCCAAACTGTGGAAAGAGCCAAGGTGCCCTTCAACAGATGAATGGATAAAGAAGATATGGTACATATATACAATGGAATATTACACCTTCATTAGAAAAGATGAATACCCAACTTTTGTAGCAACATGGACCGGATTGGAAGAGATTATGCTGAGTGAAATAAGCCAAGCAGAGAAAGTCAAGTATCATATGGTTTCATTTACTTGTGGAGCATAAGGAATAGTATAGAGGACAGGAGGAGAGGGAAAAGAAATGGGAAGTGGGGTAAATTGGGGAAGGAGATGGAACGTAAGAGACTTTGGACTCAGAAACAAACTGAGGGTCTTGGAGGAGAGAGGGTGGGGGGATGGGCGAGCCTGGTGGTGGGTATTGAGGGCATGTATTACATGGAGCACTGGGTGTGGGGCATAAACAATGAATCTTGGAACACTGTAAAAATTAAAAAAAAAAAAAAGTTATCTAAATCAGATGTGGGCAAGACTCCAGGGACAATTCATCCTGAGGCAAAATTTCTTTCCAGCTGGGAACCTGAGAAACCAATTGTATTTATTCACAATACCATAGTGAGCAAGCACAGGATGGACATTCCCATTCCAAAAGGCAGAAATGGAGAAGAAGGGGTGATGGGTCCCAAGCGAGTTCAAAACCTAGTAAGGTAAACTTCAAGTGATCTTAAGGCTCAAGAATAATCCTTTCTGGCTCCATGCTCTGCTCTCCAATCTACTTTCCATTGGTCAATGGTTCCACCTTCCATATCACTAGGGCAGTCATTCTGCCTCCAGAGCTCTGCTGGGTATGGATAACACCTCTTGGGCCTCTGGGAAGCCTTATTCCCACATATTTGGGTGGAAATCATCTGAACTTGAAAGCAAGGCCATGTTCTCTCCTCCACAACTCTCTTTTGAAACTGAGGAGGCAGTCCCAGTGATTTCTGAATCACGTCTAGGGTCATTCTTAACTTGTCTTGAAGATTAGCTCCTGACTTCTGCTATGTTTGATGTGGTCCATGGCTCATACACATAATCTCTTTATCAAATTGTTTCATGGCCACACCTTCCAAACACAATATCTCAGTGTTTGCAATATGGATGGGCTGAGAATTTTCCAAATATTTACATTCTAGTTCTTTTTGCTTAACCATCCTTTCTACATTTTGTTCCATCTTCTCACATATACTATCAGCAGTCAGGAAGAAACAAACCACTCCTTCAAAACTTTGCTTAGAAATCTCCTCAGATAAATATTTAATTGTATCACTTACAAGTTTCTGCCTTCCATAGAACACTAGGATATGAACACAATGCAGCCAAGATCTTTACTGCTTTATAGTGAAGATCTCCTTGCTTCCAGTTTCAAGTAGCATGTTACTCATTTCTGGCTGAAGTCAGAATAACATTTACCATCCATATTTCTATCAACATTCTGTTCATGATGGCTAAGACATTCTCTAAGAAGACAGGAACTTTCTCAGCACCTCTCTTCTCTCCCATCTGAGCTCTCACCAGAATGGCCTTTAAAAGTCCCTTCAGGATTCTAGCACACCCTTCCCAACACTTCTGGCCACTTCCTGTTCCCCAGCTCCAAAGCTGCAACCTAGTTCTGAGGTATTTGCAATAGTAGGACCCCATCTGTCAGTACCAATTTTAGTCTTAGTCAGTTTGGACAGCTGTCTCAAGAAGAGATGATCCTGTCTTCTCATCTGCCCTTCTGAGAACAGCAGTTAATGTCAGGAAAGTCCAGGAAGGCCCCACAGGAGTATTAATTTTCCCTGGCCCCTGCAGCTAGTAGTGCAAGTATTTAGTGAGCTAGGGTCTGTCTATGTAAACTGTAAACTGGCAGATTTAAAAACTTGCCCAATATTACAAGGCTGTTTATAGGGAGATGGAGTTTGGAAACCCAGGTGTTCATCCTTTTCCCACACATCACAATTGTATTACACAGATAAACATTGACAGATGATCTAGAACACAGGGAACCAAACAGGAAGAGTACGCCAGCAATCCACTTTCTAAAAAGCAATGGTTTGTTGAACAATTCATGGTCACAGTCATTTTATAGAAGAAAAGTAAAACCACATTAGGTACTTCACATGTACCAGGCACTGTGTTAAATGCCTTACCAGAATTATTTTTTTTTCAGTTTTCTAACTCCACTGAGAGATAGGAGTTTTAAATTTCCACATTTTACAAATGACAAACAGACATCAAAACTTGACTGCATATTGAAATCATCTGGGGGAAGAGGGGCTAAAATTATTTATATGTGAATCTAACCCCAGAATTTCTTACTTAACTGTAAGTTAGGGTCCCGCAGTAGGAGTTTTTAAGGTGTCCAGGGACTGATTCTCATATACAGCACAAAAATTTTAAATTTTTAAATTATTTAATAATAATTTTAAATTTGTGGCTCCCTAGAGCCACTAGTGTGAATTTATAGCCTAAGGTTAATCATGTGAACCCATACAGATCAAATATTTGAACTGACTAGGTAGACTAACTAAAAGAACACACGTCTTAGCACAATACTATTTTTCCTCTGCTTAATGTGTGTCTTACCACATCTCATACTCACAAAGACCAGTGAAATTGATAGATTTATCCTTATCCTACAGATGAATACCTGAAGTAGAGAGAAATTGACTAACTTCTCAAGAGGCATGACAAATCAGTGGCAGAGGTTGGATTCACATACCACACTTTCTGATGTCAAAGTCCATTGGAAGTTGCCCTTTGTGCTTTTTGTTTTTGTTTTTGTTTTATTTGACAGAGAGAAACACAGCCAGAGAGAGAACACAGAAGGGGGAGTGCAAGAAGGAGAAGCAGGTTTCCTACAGAGCAGGGAGCACGATGTGGGGCTTGATCCTGGGACTCCAGGATCATGACGTGAGCCGAAGGCAGATGCTTAATGATTGAGCCACCCAGGTACCCCAACCCTTTGTTATTTGTATGTTAACTCTTGGAGCAATGTTCCTGGATTAGAATCCTCACTGTGTACAGTAAAGAGGTAGAAATCACAGAGGATTAAAAAGGTACTCATGTTCAGGGGCCAATATTTTTCTCTCTCTCCATTACAGTACAAGAAGCAATAAGTTCCTGTTGCAGTATATTTTCTCAGACATACAAAGAAGTAAATAATACTATATAGAATTAAAAGAATACCCCCAAGTAAAACTTCAGGTATACAATGCTTAAATTAATTTTTTGCAAATTAGCCTGATAATCTGGGGATACCATTTACATTATTCCTACAGGAAAATAACAAACTCATAAATGAACTTTTGGGTGACAACTGCAAGGTGGGGGATTGTCTACACTGTGTAAACACCAGATGTTAATATTATAAATGTTAATTTGTGTGTATAGAAAGAGATGTGTTTTCAAAATGTAAATATAAACTGAATTCATCTCCTTAGAAATCTCAGAGGAATATATCCATTTTTTATCTTTAGAGGCTGACAGAGTGCCTTTTAAATCTGCACTATAGCATTAAAAATTGTTTCCTTGAGTTACATTTCCCTATTCTAAGCAGCTAGCATCTGTCATGCAGCCACATATGGTAGCTTGGTTAGTGAAGTGGTAAAGAATTATAGTAGATAGCGACCGCCTGATTCAATTAGTCATCAATCACTTAAAACACATCCAGCTTTGTTTTGACTGCCAGGGCCTTTGCACTAGCCAGATAAACAACTGATGTTCCCTGTTCATACTCACAAAATGAAGATCAACTTCGATCTTTCCTGTTAACTACATACTCTCTCCCTTCTGGCAAGTTGGCTTCACTAACTTCAGTCTACTCAAATTTCCCGAAAGACATTCTTTACTCTTATGTACAGATCACCCTCCTGCCTCATCCCAAGTCCTACGTGCATTGCTCCCTTCTTTGCTTAGAGGAGCAACTTAAACAACAGCTCTTCCCAGATGTCTTCTCAAAGCCTGGCAGGTGGAATTTCACCTTGAACATTCCTTTGGCACAGTAGATTGGGCTATGTCACCCTTCTTACCGTACATGATTGCCTGCTCTATCCTAAGCACTGAGGTCAGCCAGCAAGAGGAAAATAAAAGAAGTAAATTCTAGATGCTTCTGGTCAGAGAGGGGATAACAAATACATAAGGAAAATTATTAGAACATAAGAGGGCCAGAATTATGTTTTATATTTTATTTTATTTATTTAAAAATAATATATTCATATGTTACAAAAGTTACAAAAAAGGTAAAATGATGAAAATTCTCCCTTTTACATTTTCTCCCAGTTATTCAGCAATCCTCTTCAGACACAACCAATATTAACAGATCCTGTCTATCATTCCATGGATATTTCATGAGTATATAAACAATACATATATATATATATATATATATATATATATATACACACACATATATATATGATGTTTTTAAAATGCATACATATATGGAGTATAGGCAAATATATATAGTGTGTGGGTTTTTTTAATTTTATAAGGTACTGCAAAAACCAAGTTTTCACAGCTTGTCTTTTTTACTTAATTCTGATATTTTGTATATCACTTGATCAATACATAAAGAACTTTCTCAGTTTTTAAATTTGGATACATACTGTTCCATCATAGGGATGGACCAATAATTTATAAAACCAAATCCTGACTGAGGAATATTCTGGTTGTTCTCAATCTTTTGTCATTACAACCAATGTTACAGTGACTAGTCCAATGCATGCATCATGTATGTATGCATGTCTGTGAGTAGTTGTGAAACTATTTCAGTGTGAACAGCCCTGCACAGTGTGAGAATGCTTATTTCTCCACACTTTTAATAAAATTTTACCAAGCTTTTAGATTCCGTCAATCCGATATGGGGAGGAAAATCCCAGTATCTCCATTTAGTTTGCACATCTTTATTATAAGTGAGATTTGATCTCTTTTCAAGTTCAAGTTCCTTTTCTATGAGTTTTATGGACATATTTGTTTTCAGTTTTTCTATCAAGTTGTTGTTTCTTATTGATTTGTAGGAGCACTATAAATCAAAGAAATTAACCTTATGTGAAGTGAGTTGTATATGTTTTACTCTCAGCTAATAATTTTTCTTTTGAATTTGCCTTGCAGAAACTTATAAAGCTAAATTTATCAATTTCAGAATAGCTAAGAACTTTCAACTTGTAATATAAAACACAAAAGCCTTAACTGAACTTTTGAAAGTCTATTTGGCTTTCCAATTAGAGGAAAGAAGAGAAAATATGGTTTGTTTCTTTTTGTTTCATTTCAATATTCCAATTGCATATAATGCAAGGACATATGCTAAGACAAATTATGCTACTTTAAGAAGCAGCCAGCTAATACCTGTTGTTTCAGTTATAAACACTGTAAAACAAGTATCCCAAAACTCAATGCATGAGACCACCGTTTGTTATGCTCATGAATTCTTTGAGTCAGGAATTCAGACGAGACACATTAGGAATGAATTGTCTCTGCCATGGGATGACTAGGATGTCTCAGAACTGCTGCAGTCTCAAAAGTGGGGGTTGAAGTCCTATTACAAAGGCTCAGTCTAACACAGAATGTTGGCAGGAGGTGGAGATTAGCCGGGACTCTTGTCCTGGACACCTTTCTATGGCACCCTCATGTTGCCTGGGCTTCCTCACGATATGAGGGTTGGGTCCTAAGGATGTATCACAGAAAGAAACAGCCAGATTGAAACTATATCATAAGATACACAGCATCACTTCTGCTGTACTCCATTGTCAGAGCAGTCAACCTGCTCAGGTTCAATGGGAAAGAAAACAGACTCTGCCTCTTATCACTGTACTTCCAATGGCAAGGCTCATTGGTGATACTGCTTTGATCTCTTTGAAAAACACAGTCGGTTATCCCTGGTCAAGGATTTGTCCTGTACATCTTCAGTCTGAAGAAGACATCAGTCTTGATCTAACAGGCAGGACTCACCTATGGGAGTCATTAGATTATAGGATTATATCTAACTTTCCTGTTGCAACAGGTAAGGAATTAACCCTGCTATAAACTATAGGGCAGGTTCCTGCTCCTCTACCAGTGTCCTAGTCTGGTTACTGGGTTGCTGTCTCCTCCGTCAACCATCTCAGCGTAATGCCAGGAGAAATAAAAAAGAGTCAATTCTTGTTTATCTAGGAATATTGCTACCCACCCACCTCACACCACCTTCACCTTCTGCTGGTGAACTTGGTTCACTATTCTTTTTATCAAATAATGGGAAAGACAAGATGAAAAATTATTTTTATTGTGTTTTGTTAGTCACCATACAATACATCATTAGTTTTTGATGTTGTGTTTCATGATTCATTGTTTACATATAACACCCAGTGCTCCATGCAATACCTGCCCTCTTAATACCCACCACGAGGCTTACCTCCTCCTCTCTGTTTCTCCGACTTCAGTCTCTCATGGTGTTTCTTCCCCTCCAATTTCCTCCCTTTCACTTTTTCCTTTCCTTATCTTAATGTCCTCCATGTTATTCCTTATATTCCACAAGTAAGTAAAAACATATGATAATTGACTTTCTCTGTTTGACTTGTTTCACTCAGCATAATCAGCCCATTTGAGGATATATCAGTCACTCCAGCATAGTCAGTGTTAAGAAAAAGGAAGGAAGGAAGGAAGGAAGGAAGGAAGGAAGGAAGGAAGGAAGGAAAACATGCTATTTACCAAAGACAGAGTATGCAGATTATCTCTGGGTTTCAATTACCCATATGTGTTTCCTTCTGTTTGGATTAGCATCACTGACTAATCCCATTTTTTAAAAGAATTTCCTATAAAACCTCAATTATTTCATATGGAACATATCCTCAGTTAAACTAGTCAATAAATGTAACATTTCCTTTGACTAAAATCTACAGAGATATTGTAAACAGAACAAAACAGTATAAAACCATTGATTATCACTATGGTTTTTCACTCAACAGAGTTAGGTAGCACATTAAATATAAAAAAAGAAGTCACACATGTCACAAATTGAGAGCTAAGGTACAAGGTCTATCTGATATTTGTACCAGATCAGGATAGGAAATGAAGACAATTATGCAGGGTGAGACAAAGAACTACCAAGAGCAATTGTCCTGATTCCATTAAAGGGCATCTAGATGGTACAAAAACAGCACCCAAGACATACAAGTATATGGAGTTGTTTTAGAAACTGACAGAGGTTGGGACGCCTGGGTGGCTCAGTTGGTTAAGCGACTGCCTTCGGCTCAGGTCATGATCCTGGAGACCCGGGATGGAGTCCTGCATCGGGCTCCCTGCTCGGCAGGAGGCCTGCTTCTCCCTCTCTCACTCCCCCTGCTTGTGTTCCCTCTCTCGCTGTGTTTCTCACTGTCAAATAAATAAAATCTTTAAAAAAAAAAAAAAAGAAACTGACAGAGGTAGTCAGGTTATGGGATAAAGTAGCAGGGATTTCAAAACAGAGATTTGTGACTATCATTTTAGACAATGTCTATAATGCAGCAGGCAGCAAAAGGTTGAATCAGAAAGGCAAGACCCCATGTCCCAAAGGGTAACCAGCAATTGTTACCTAAGTCAACATGGATCTCAGTAAAAGAAAATAATGGCTGCATTCTATGACTTAGTAGAGGTGATAGATTATATTAGCAGAAACAGTTAACCTAAAATAGCAAACACCTAGGAAAAAGTCAGATTCTGATAATTGAGGAAGTAGGTAGTTGAGGTCAGACTGTGAATTTATGAAATCCTGGTTTGGACACACAGAAGAAATTTAGGCATAAACCCAAAAACGCAAAAGCAAGCATTGGTCCATAGGCTTCCAGACATGCATTTGATTCAATTTCGTGTTCTCATCCATTATTTAGAAAAGATTATTTTTACAATTTTACCTTGCTTCTTTGCAGATTGGCTTAAGAATGTAGAAAGATTCCAATCTGTCTAAGTTGAAGAAAGGATTCAAGAGAAGCCAAGAAAAGATAGAATCCAAGAAAATGATGCAAGGGCAGACTATATATTTTAAAAGACATTTAACACTAAGAAGGGTCCTGATATCGGTTGCAGCTATTGTTTGCCTTCTAATGTATTATCACTTTCATCAAGTCTTCTGAAAAGATTCGATTCTTCTTGACTTTTTTCAATATTTTGGCATTTGTTGGAAAAGTAAGTAGGATGTGATTCTGTGACAGCACTGTCACTTTGGATTTTACAAGCAACCACCACATAACATTTTACCACATCCTCCTAGTAATGGATGAGGATAATTGGATACTATCTTCTCAGCAATAAGAGCACCCTGACATCTGATTTTACATTTTGTGCCCTTTTCATAATTAAGGAGACCATTACGGGGCGCCTGGGTGGCTCAGTCGGTTAAGCGACTGCGTTCGGCTCAGGTCATGATCCCGGAGACCCGGGATCGAGCCCCGCATCGGGCTCTCTGCTCCGTGGGAAGGCAGCTTCTCCCTCTCTCACTCTCCTTGCTTGTGTTCCCTCTCTGGCTGTGTTTCTCTCTGTCAAATAAATAAAATAAAATCTTAAAAAAAAGTAAAATAAAATAAAGGAGACCATTACGAAATCTCTCCTGCTGCCCTGAGTGTGATTTAAATCTGTTGGAAAACTTAATCCAGCTTTTTATACTGATTTTGTGTCTTATAGAATCCAAATCAATCCATGGTTCAGTTTTCAGATTTACACTTAGTTCTTCTCTTGAGTATCATTTTCTCTGCTTCTCTCTAAGCATTTCTTCCCAAGTACAGAAAAGCGATGATACTTTCCAAATGTTATCTTGTATCAATGAGTACCTAGAAAAATAAAAATACATATATATACATATATACAAACATATATATACACGTACATACACAGATTTGCACATAGATATAGACACACATACATATATGCATGTGTATCATGTTATTTGAGCAGTATACAGTGCATTTCTGGGGCCCTACAACTTTCTAGTCCTCTTCTTTTTTTTTTTTTTATTGTTACTAAATTTTTTTTTCCAGAGTTCCAAGATTCATTCCCCATTCCGCACACCCAGTGCTCCATGTTTTAGGTGTCCCAGTACCCACCATCAGGCTCTCCCATCCCTCTACCCCCTCCCTCCAAGTCCCTCAGTCTGTTTCTGTGTCCAAAGGCTCTGTTGTTTCATTTCTCTCCCTAGATTACCCTAGTTCCCATTTACTTTCCTTCTCCCACTGTCCTCCAGTTTACCCCTCTTGCACCGCAAGTAAGTGAAACCATGCGGTACTTGACTTTCTCTTCTTGGCTTATTTCACTCAGCATAATCTCTTCCAGTCCAGTCCATGTTGCTACAAAAGTTGAATATTCATCCTTTCTGATGGAGGCATAGTATTGCATTGTATATATGTACCACATCTTCTTTATCCATTCATCTGTTGATGGGCACCTTGGCTCTTTCCACAGTTTGGCAATTGAGGCCATTGCTGTGATGAACATTGGGGTGCATATGGCCCTTCTTTTCACTACATCCGTATCTTTGGGGTAAATGCCCAGTAGTGCAATTGCAGGGTCATAGGGTAGCTCTATCTTTTTTTCTAAGGAATCTCCACACTGTTTTCCAAAGTGGCTGCACCAGTTTACATTCCCACTAAAAGTGTAAGAGGATTCCCCTTTCTCCGCAGCCTATCCAACACTTGTTGTTTTCTGTCTTGTTAATTTTGGCCATTCTGACCGGTGTAAGGTGGTATCTTAGAGTGGTTTTGATTTGAATTTCCCTGATAGCTAGTCACACTGAACATTTTTTCATGTGTCTGTTAGCCGTTTGTATATCTTCTACAGAGAAGTGCCTCTTCATGTCTCTTGCCCATTTTTTGATGTGTTCATCTTCTTTTTGGGTGTTGAGTTTGAGTAGTTCTTTATAGATCTTGGATACCAGCCCTTTGTCTGTAGTGTCATTTGCAAATATCTTCTCCCATTCTGTGGGTTGTCTCTTTGTTTTGTTGATTGTTTCCTTTGCTGTACAGAAGCTTTTTATTT
>PITA01016658.1:0-45696 GCA_004023965.1 Spilogale gracilis
CTGCTTCTCCCTCTCTCACTCCCCCTGCTTGTGTTCCCTCTCTGGCTGTGTTTCTCTCTGTCAAATAAATAAAATCTATATAAAATAAAATGGAACCACTGCCTTCATCCCCCTTATTCCTTCATCCTGCATTATTTTTTACATAGCATGTGTTATCTTACCTCCTGAATATTTTGCTTATTCACTTATTTTCTTTCTCTACCTATTAAGTTCTATACTCCACAGGGGAGGGATTTTTTTTTTTTTTCAGTTTTGTTCTCTAATATATTTGTAGTGCCCAGAGCAGTGCCTGGCACCCAGTAGGCTCTCAGTAATTGTTGCATGAATAAGTTTTCTGGAAGGTGGGACAGTATTTAAAAAGCAGAATACAAAAGTAGTACTAAAAAAAAACCCCAGTGTGTATGCATTTGAGAAAGCACAAGGAGGCTCCACCTCCTCATCTATTAGAATTGGAGACAAGACCTCCCCGGCACAGTTGAGGTGGATGGAAGGTGAAGATGGAGGTCAAATCAGGGCATGGCCAAGGTCAGATCTCGCTGTTATCAGGTCACTGAGGCAGCAGGGTGCCAGGGGATAGGAATGTTGTAGAGGCTGGAGCCTAGTTCAGAAGGTCCAGGGGAGAAAAATCAGGGCTGGAGGGAACACTGGCAAGTGAAGGAGAAGGGGGACGATTTGAGTGCAATGCTGTGCACTGAGCCCATGCAGAGGTCATCCCTCTGTGAGGGGCCTGTCATGTGCTCAGGGAGAGTGCTTGGGTGTGCCCTTCAGTCACACAGGTGTAGAGGAAGCACCCACCCACCCATTTTCTTGGAAGGACAGCAGAGTTACTGTCAATCTGAGACTTAGATGCTCTATCTGGGGGAGGGTGTTTCCTAGCTGGGGATGAATTCTTGCAGGGGGAGGATCTTCCCAGGGCAGATGCTGTGAGGGAAAGGGACACCTGACAGTGTGCAGGGAACAAGCAGGAACAAACTTCATTCCATAGAGAATAAAGGGACTCAAGAGGTATGCCGTATCCAGCTCAGGGTTACTGGATGGGCACCTGATGTCCCACTTACTGTCACAAATCCAAACATAACTGTCCTCGGTACATGGAACAAATCCAGCCACCAAGTAGGAAGGATTTTACCTAAATACAGTAGATTTCTGAACTGCCATTTTCATCTAATATGGGAAGGATGGAAGATGTGGGAAGACAGCCACGGGGCCCTTGCAGATGTGGAAGTTTTGTAGTTAGGCTCCTTCCAGGATGGCTGAGGGGCTTGGCAAGGGGCCATAGAATCGTACAAATCTTCTGTTACTCATTTCCTGCTTCCTAAGGTGTTTTAAAAAGTTACAGACTGGTTTTAGGTCAAGCTAGAGAGGAATTAGGAGGAAGATCTGCCCCACCCTTGGGATGGGTAATAAAGTGACGAGCTTCAGGGATGGTTTCCGGCTGGTGTGGTGGTAATAGTGAGGCTGGGAATGGGGCTTGGGCGATAGGCGCAAGTGCAGGAGAGTGCCACAAAGGGCCAGTTCCCAGCTCCCAGGGTGTCAACAACTGGAAGACTGTCAGAGGGAGGTGCGGGGGTACTCCAAGCAAATCCCATTTGGGGTACTTCATGAAGCTATGATTTTACTTTAAGGCCTGCTTATTGGCCACAGTTACCTTAAAATATCACACCCACCTCTGCAACTTGTTTTAGGGGTATGGCGTCTCCTTCCTTCCTCTCCAGCCCCACTGACTGAATGGTAGCTGCCTCTTATTTGACTTCACCTCTCAGGGCACATTGACTGGTTGAAGGAAGGGAAAACTGGAGTATTTCTCTAAGCTTTTTCAAATCAGACTGGTGGAGAAACCCCTTCCTCTCTGGCCTGGGGAACTAATGACAATAAAATAATCAGTAACACCCCTTGGTTACACTGACTGTGTGTTAGGCACTGTTCTCAGTGCTTTACATAAACTGATTCACATAATCCTCACAACAACCCTGTGAGGCAAGTTCTAATATTAACCTAATTTTACAGATGAGGAGAGTGAAATACAGAAAAGTTAGATAACCTGTCCAAAGTCATACTATCAGGAAGTCCCAAAGTCAGGATACAAAAATCAGCCTGTGTGGCTCCAGAGTACTTTTCGCTGCTGTGTCTTACTGCTCCAGGACTAGTTGCTAGTGGCCGTGCCTTGCACAGAATGGAGAAGTAGGTGAGCATTAGGAGAAAATGGATCTGACCGCAGAGAGAAACTGAACTGAGAAGTAGAAATATTCAGGGGAAGGACAAGCAACTCAAATCACAGATTTGAAGATAAATCAGGAACTGGCATGCTAGCAGAGCTAACACTGCAACCTACATAATCTATTTCCAACTGACCTCAACACAGGACCAAAAGTGTCCCAAGTTGGAGTCCCTCCATAACTGATAAAAAGAGACAAAGGTTATCTGTGCATTTCCCACGGCATCCTCCCAAGAGATGGAGGATTTGAGGGCTGCAGTGTGCAGCCCACCCCAGAACCCTCTCATACCCTATGCAGCTGCTCTGGACAGCAGAAGGTAGATCAGAGCCCTGGGATCAGAAACCTCAATATCATAGAACTCAGCAATTTAAATGCCAAGTCTCATAATTCACAAATGCCTTAATTCCCAGAATCTGAGAATCACAGAGGTGAAGACTCAGCACTGGCCTCCAATCCAGATCCTGTCCCAAGGAAGGGACCCCAAAGCCACTCCAGGATTCCAGTGACCAAATTTGAAACTGCCTACCTGGAGGCATCTGAGAGTCCTTGGAGCTCAGGCTCAAACCAAGGGCAGGAACCTGGGGCAGTTGACAGCGGCCCCAGGACCCGGCCTCTTTGGCTGGACCTCTCCATTCTCAGAGAGCACCCTACCCCCCACAGCAGCTCTTCCACTTATTTACTCTCCCAAAAGCCATCTGTCCATCTACGCTTCCCCCTTTGCTCCTGGTGCTGCCTCCTACAGGAGCAGCCATGAGCAGCCTCCTACAGGAGCTGCCTCCTACAGGAGCCCCCATGAGTGGAGGCTACTGGTATGGCTTGGAAGGGGCCCTGTTTATAGCACGAGTAGGTGGCAGTCCCCATTGTAAGACGTGTGGGCATCATTTCTATCTCCTGACATTTCCTGGCTATCCATCCTGGTGCCAGGAATCCCACCCTTGATTCCCAAACCTTTCAGAATTCCTTCTGTTCAATGGGAATACCTTAGTTACCTCATACCACTACCGAGAAGGAAGTGAACTCACATTTACTGAACCAGTGGCTGGCTGTGAGGTCCTTTCCAATGTGACTTCACTAGGGCTTCCCACCACTCAGTGAGTAGCTATTATTTTATAGCTGGGTAAACTTAAGTTCACACAGACCAAGTAATTGAATCAAGGCCACAGAGCCAGTAGGGAAGTGGCAGAACAGGGGCCAGGCAAGCTCTTCAACTTTGGGCCAGGCTGTGGGAGACCAGGCAGTGTGATGGGTGAAGGGTGAAGGTCCTTAGCTGGGAGAAAGGAGACCTGGGTTTGTGCCTCAGATGTGAGACTTGGTGGGGACAGTTGGGAGTATTCTCTGGGTATTTGTGTCCAGCAAGTTCCACCTGAGTATAAAGGCACATGTGTTCAGGCCTTCCCAAATACTCCCTCAACCAGGCCCATGGAGGATACAGGGGTCCCTAGCTGGGACTCCTTTCTTCCCCTCCTCTTCACTATCTCTCACCTCCCTTCCATCATTAATGATTCTGAGCCTCATCTCTCAGCTTGTCTATTCAGCACTGAGCAGTTCTTCTTCCTTAGCTTCAAAACCCTGCACCCCCCCATTCTTCTCATCCACACCCCAGCATCCCCCCTGGATCATCATGCCAGCCTCCTCTCTGGTCACCCTACCACCCTCCACACTGTGATATCAGCAACATACATACATTTGAAACTCAGCAAGAAGGTTCCTGGCGCCTACAGGACAGAGCACAGCCACGTTCTCATAGGCAGGGCAGACCTCAGGCAAGAAACTCATCTGGACATAGCCATTCTTCTCTACCCCAAGCCGGGAATTTCACCTTCCTCATAAATTATTCCTTCATGTCCTCATCAAAACTGAAGCACACTCTAAGCCCCTGTCCCCTCTGCACATGTAGTGGGGAGACAGAAAAAGGTGACCCTGATTCAGTGTTGAAAGGTCTGTCCCTCAGCAAAATCCTTTCTTCCGGAGGTTAGCAGGGTCATCTTTAAATATGTAAATCCTCTCCCTGATGCCCTCTAGTGGCTTCCCAACACACGATGAAATCCAAACTCCTTGCCTTGTTCTGGGGCAGCCTGCTTCCTGGATCCCAAGAGTGATTCACCTCAAGGACCCCCTTTCTGCTCCTCAGACACAAATCACACTTTGACTTCTGGGAATACTCTGGGAATGGTCGATTTTATTGTCCATCACATGGCCCTCTTTTAAGCTTTACATAGCATTGTTTATTTGCCTATTTGTGTAGTCTGTCTTTTGCACAAATCCAGGCATGGACTCCTGAGAGCAGGGAGTTGCATCTCTGAAGTAACGCCATATCTGCAACACCTCGTACGGTGCCTGGAGCACAGTATGTGCTCAACCATGTTTGTTAAAAGACTGAGTGAGAACCATGAGAAGGAAGCAAAGATGCTTAAAGGCCCTTAGTCTCACTCAAGGGTGGGGTCAGAAAGGCTCTCGAAAAGAGGTCACCTACGATTGAGTCTTACCGATGTGAAAGTCAAGAAGTGGAAGATGGCACTCCAGGCAGAGGTCACACTGAGCAGTCTGGCACAGTTGTGAGAGCACTAAAAAAGCAGTCGGTGTTGCTGGACCAGGGTGAGTGCCAGAAAGGTGCAGGAAACCGGCCATGGCAGGTCACAACCTCTCTCCTAAAAACCTTGAACTTTAACCTTTCCGTGATAGAGAGCCATGGAAGTTTTTTTTGTTTTGTTTTGTTTTTTTAAGGTTTTATTTTTTGACACAGAGATAGTACAAGTAGGCAGAGCAGCAGGCAGAGGAAGAGGGAGAAACGGGATCTCCGCTAAGCAGGAAGCCTGATGGGGAACTCGATCCCAGGACCCTGGGATCATGACCCGAGCCAAAGGCAGCCGCCTAAACTGAGCCACCCAGGTGCACCAGAGAGCCAGGGAAGTTTTAAAACAGAATGACAGGGTCTGGCTTGTGCTTTAGAGAAGATCGGTATGGAGGATGCACGGAAAGAAGACTGGAGGGACTGGGAAAGTTAGGGGCTATTGCAATAGTCCAAATGGGAATGAACAGCTTTGAGAAACACCAAAGAAAATCAGCAGGACTCGAAGACTGGGGTGGAGATAGGGAGGGAGGTGAAATGGATGACTCCCAGATTCTGGGCTTGAGCAACAGGGTGGATGATGATGCTATTCACTGAGATGGGAGCACAGGGAGAGGAACAGGTTTAGGGGTGAAGATGTGAAGTGTGATTTGGGGCTTGCAGAATTTGAGGTGCTCACAGTAAAGTCAGATGGAATTGCCAGGAGGGCAACTGTATTGCTCTTCTCTACGGAGTAAGGAGGGTGAACTTTAAGTATGTAAGTAATAAGCTCAGAAGAGAGGTCAGGATTGTCCCCTCTCCACTTTCTCAAGGGAACACATCTGGAGACATCAACTCATCCAGGAGGTGGGGAGAGCTGGGGAGGGGGAGGCAACACATAGGAGACAATGACATCCCTGATGGGTTGAGCCTGGAGGAGGTGTGGAAGCACATAATCCCACCCTGGACCAGCACTGACACCCAAGATTCCCCACCCCCCCACAGTGCTGTCCCTAGATGTGGACAACTCAGGGTTGGGGGGCGGACGGTGTGCCTGCTCTCACCTGTCTGGATACGAAGGGTGCGGAGGACCAGGTGCGTGAGCAGCACTCCTGAGGGCTGACTCGGTGGCTCAAACCCAACTCCCAGCCCGTCCAAGGGCCAGCTCACCTAAGCACCCTCGCAGGTAGGGCACAGATGACTGCACCGGAAGCGGTGCTCCGCTGCGACTGGGGAGGGGAGGATCTGCATCCCTTGTCCCCAGGCCGAGCCCCGCCGGGGGCCGTAACACGCGAGCAGCGGGCACGTGGGGGTGGGAGAAGCGCTGGGCTGCGCCCCCCCCCCCCGCTCCGGCCGTTACCCCGCGCCCAGCAGCTCGCTCACTGCGCTCTCCCGTTGTACCTCCACAGCTGTCCCTCCCGTCGGCTGCCGGCAGCCGCCCCTCGGTCCCACGCGCGCCTCCAGCCGAGGCCCAGTTCCCGCCCCATACCTGCGGTCGCTCTTCCCGGAGGCCGCCCCCTTCCAGGCGGTCAGAAACGCCATGGACGCGGGCCGGACTCGGACCGGGGCGCGGGCGGCCCCTCGTGGCGGCGTGGGCTGTAGCGGCGGCTCAGGCGGCAGCACCTAGACCCGAAGGGCGGGCGGGCGGGGCGGGACCCGCAGCTCCTCCCCGCGGCGGCCGGGAGGCTCCCTGCCTGCCAGGGACGTCTGGGTCCCCGGAGCAGACCTGGGGTCCAGGGCAAGCCCATTCCCGTCCAGAGCCGTCGAGATCCATCATTAGTCACAAGGAGAAGCTGAGGCCCAGGACGTCCAGGGATTTGTCCCAGGACCACAGAGAAGGCCAGTGGCAGCACCGGGACATACCCCAGGCCTCTCCAGTCCTCCGAAGTGAGGGGCGACGGTGTCACCCACGCTTTTGTCTTCAGCTTAAGTACAGAACACTGCATTACCAGAACCACACATGGATGGAGGCAGGGGCTGGGACTGCAGGAGCAGCTGCGGGGGTTGGATAGGGGAGCAGGGAGGTAAGGGAGCAGCTGTCTGGCCTGGAGGAGCGGCGCTCTGGGACAGGGAGCTTCCAGGGCAGGCTCAACTAAGGACAAGGAGCAGGGAGCCCCTTGAGAAGGATCACTCCAGGTCGTGAAGGATGGTTTCAGGGGTCCCTGGAGACGTTTCTCAGTGAGAGGCTGGGGGTTGAAAACAGGGCGAGGCAGGGTGGCTGAGGGACCATTTCTGCCTCCTTTTGGGCTGGGTCTGTATTGTAGCCACTTGTGCAACACAAATCCTGTGTCGACTAAGTGCTGACTGATTCTGACAAGTCTGAGTCATTCTCCAATGTGCCAAGCCCTAAGCCAGGTGTTTGACACAAATTCTCATTTAATTTCATCCTATTAAGTATTCACTCCCATTTTAGTTGATGAAACCCAGGCTCCAAGGGAGAACTGACTTCTCTCACTAAAGCTGTGGAGCTAAGTTTTACACCCAGGTCTGTTGCCCCATCTGCTGCTTCCCCTCTAATTCCGCCTGAGGTCTGCAGGTGGGCTGGGCATGGAGTGGGAGGCCTGGGAAAGCAGGGAGCAGAAGCCTCAAGGACTATCTGGGCATTTTCTCTCAATTTTCCTTGGTAGGGAACAGAGAAAATATGACCTTTCCCTCTTTCTCTGAGAACTCATGTCATGGTCTTGGCAGATCAACAAGGCCTAAGAATGCTGCCTATCTGACCACAATGCTAGAGCCTCCAGATCTGGAAATTCCAGTTGCATGTACCTAGGAACCCAAATCCCTCAGCCCAGAGAGCCTTATCCAGCTTGGCAGTGTTGGGTCCTGCAGATAGCCAACTTCCTCCTGGGCTCACAGGTATGAATACCACAGGGCCTCAGAAGCTTGGCCTGCTGTAGGCCCAGAGTCCAGTCGGATCCCATTTGGAATTAAAGGCCCACCCAGCCTCTGAGCCCACAGCTAACACTGTTTCCTCCAGGAAGCCCTCCTGTATCTCCCCAGTAGAGGAATCTCTCCTTTTTGGAGACTACATTTGTATGTCTTTTTCATAGCATTTAGCACTCCATACTTTTTAATCCTAAGTTATCAATGACCACTTTCATCATCAGAGTTCTATCTGAAAATACAGAGAATGTCTCACATCTGTGTCTTCCATGGAGCCTGGCACCACTGCTACACTAGTAGGTGCTCAGAGCAGAGTAAATGAAGAAGGAACTCATATTTATAAAATTTCCACACTGTGGAAGACACTTTATATACTTAGCTTTACATACACTACTTTTAACTGGGACAACTACTCTTATGAGAATATTTGAGTCTGGAGTTAAGAAATGTTCCTAACATTAAGTCAGGAGCTGGGATTCAATCCCAAGTTTCTTAAACTTCAAGGCTTGTTTTCTGTTCTTCCTCTTCACCTTTTCCTTCATCATCTTCATCACCATGTTTGTCTAGAGCTATGTTAGGCATTGCTCTGAACATTTCAGATATGCCAGCTCATTTCATCCTCAGAAGAATCTTATTACGTACTTCCTTTTACAATTCCAATTTCTATAGTTGAGAAAATGAGGCAGAAGATTAATTTGCCCAAGATCACAGAGGCTGATTAAGTGGCTGAGTGAAGACTTAACCCAGTCACTCTTGAATTTGTATCTTAACCCCAGCCCCAGTCTGCCTGCCAGACAAGCTATTAGAATGCACATGGCATTTATGAATCACTTTCCCAAAGCTTATCTTCTTTTGAATCTCATAACAACCCCAAGGTAGAGCATATTTTATTCTTTCCCTTGCTCTGGAGCCAGACTGCCTGACTTAGAGTCTGGGCTTCACCACATGATAGCTACATGTGACTTTAGGCAAGTTACTTAACTTCTCTCTGCTTCAATGTTCTCATCTGAAATGGTAATTATGTAAAATGGGAAAAAGAAAAGCTCCCAGTACAAGGGTTGTTGTGAGAGCTAGATGAGTGAATTCAAGCAAGACATAATAGTGCTAAACCTGTGTGTGTGTCATGTGCACCTCATTCTATAGGAGTTTTATTCAGAATCAGGAATGAAGTTTCTGTATCAATAAACTTTTAAGATGATTGACGTTTTTTCTCTTTAACCATGGTTACATGCTTTCCTAAAATGTAGTATTACCTTTTCTGTCTTCTTAAACACAGACATGACAGCCCTGACTTAGTGTATATCTCCCATGTCACAGGAATGAAGACTTTATATCCATCACCATTAATCCTCACGATGACCCTGTAAAGTAACTGTTATCTGAGAGATTAAGAGACGTACCCCTAGTCACAGAGCAGGGGGGAAGGCCAGAATTTAGATGCATCTTCATAAGACTCTGAGATCTGGGTTCTTTCTACAAGCCGAGAAACCTCCTCAGGAAGCTGAGATGAATCAGGGTTTTCTTTGAGAACATCAGTTCTTGCTTGGGGCCTAGGTTTAGTGTTTGATCTCTGTTGCCACTTAGGACCAAAGGACTGACTTTAAGACCAGGTATACAAGGGGTGCCTGGGTGGCTCAGTCTTTAAGCATCTGCCTTCCGCTCAGGTCATGATCCCAGGGTCTTGGGATCCAGCCCTGCATTGGGCTCCCTGCTCAGTGGGAAGCCTGCTTCTCCCTCTCCTACTCCCCTTGCTTGTGTTCCCTCTTTCGCTTTGTCAAATAAATAAAAAAAAATCTTAAAAAACAAAAACCCTAGTGTTAAAAACAAACAAACAAACAAACAAACAAACAAAAACAGGCATGCAAGAGGCAGGCTAGTAGTGGGAGAGCAGGTCTCGGAGCCAAGTGACCTGGGCTGAAACCTGGCTTGGTCTCTACTAGATGGGGGGTGTCTTTGCTGTCATTTTCATCTCTCTATAAACTTAAGTTTTCTTTCTGTTGTGAGGATTAAATAGGAGAATGATATTAAAAGCCTTAGTGCTAGGCTCAGGGAACCTCCTCAGTATCAGCTACATTTCTTCATCCCTTTTCCTTTCCACAAAATAACTCAGCCCTCTCAAATTGGGACTCCAGAGCAAACAGGAGAGGCTGAAACTAAGCCCTTAGATCTTGGGCAGCTGAACACATTCTATATATATTAATTGGGGTGGGGAGGAAAAATAGGTGGGGTCTTTCTGCAAAGACACACCTTCCTCTCCATAAGATAATCTTCTGTATTATTAACCTTGATACATAATATTAGGACCTACCTACATTTCTTTTTTTTTTTTTTTTAAAGATTTTATTTATCTATTTGACAGAAACACAGCTAGAGAGGGAACACAAGCAGGGGGAGTGAGAGAGGGAGCAGCTGGCTTCCCAAAGAGCATGGAGAACGATGTGGGGCTCCATGCTGGAACTCCTGGATGATGACCTGAGCCAAAGGCAAACACTTAAGAACTGAGCCAACCAGGCGCCCTGAACCTACCTACATTTATTTGAAAAGAGATGTTGAAAGAATCAGTGGCTTCCAAACATTTTATCTTGTGACCCAGTACATACATATACAGTAACAAATCCTATTTCATGATTTTTTAAATGCTGACCTTTAACATGTTGAAAAATGTACAAATGAAGTACAAGATTTGAGAGGAAAGTGGGCTGGAATATAGGTAAATTTAGGCTGGATATAAACTGCCAATTACTGAAGGTGATTATTGGGATGGGAGTTCATTCGACTATACAATGTTTGCATTTTTTCCATGCTGCTTGATTCACTAAGCTGACATCCCAACCCAACTAATGTATTACCTGTTGTTTGAAAAACACCAAGTTAGAAAGCATAAAATTAAGCATATTTCAAAAGGATTCCCTTATTCCATAATCAGGTTGGAGGTACCTTTATTTCCTTCAAGTAGCATTTTCTCAAGATTTAAGAGGGGAAAAAAAACAGCTTACATGTTCAAGCCATTATTGATTAAGTACCAATCAGAAATTAAGGTTATGAAGGAAAAGCCTTTTAAAGGGTTTAGGATTTTAACCTGAGTGTGATGGCAATCACTGTCATGTTTTATTGAAGGAGTGGTAGATTTTGATTCTAAATGAATCTGACTGTAACATGGAGGATGGTTTGGAAGCAGAGGAAAAAAAACAGAGACTGGTGGCAAGGAGATTAGGAAACTTTGGCAAAGTCTACAAGAGAGATGATACAGACCTGGACTGGGCGGCGGCACTGGGGATGGAGAGGGTAGATTTGAGAGATATTTAAAAGGCAGAATTGTTAGGGCAAGTCAGGGAGAAGACCTTGCATATATACACTCAATGAACAGTATGATCAATGAAAGGGTAGAATCAGGGGCGCCTGGGTGGCTCAGTTGGTTAAGCGACTGCCTTCAGCTCAGGTCATGATCCCGAAGACCTGGGATCGAGTCCCACATCGGGCTGCCTGCTCGGCAGGAAGCCTGCTTCTCCCTCTCTCACTCCCCCTGCTTGTGTTCTCTCTCTAGCTCTGTTTCTCTCTGTCAAATAAATAAATAAAATCTTAAAAAAAAAAAAAAACAAAAGAAAGGGTGGAATCAAAGCCAGGGGACTGGGATACTTGACTAAGAACTCAAATTGGGGAAGTCTCCTCAGGAGGAGTTAAACTAGAGAGTTCACAATAGGTGAAAGCGAAGATATGCAAAGTCACCCCAAAGAGACACTCGCTACAGCTACCGAACCAGCCAAACCAGACTATAACCTAATCAAACATATCTGAAACATGTTCATCTGAAAAACGTGTTCATCAGTGGGCCAGGTAGCCCTGGCTGCAGACAGGAACTTCAGCGGCAGGAGGAATTCAGACACCATTGGCAAGGGAGGAGTCTTGTTCAACCAATTGTGGGTGCTCTAAGCCCTGTGGCAACTTTTGCTGGAAACTGATGTTCTGGTCTCTATATCAGTCCCACCAGTAAAGGAAGCTGTCTGTTTTACTGATGAAAGTCAGGTTTTCTAAACATGAAAGGCAGACCTGGGCCAGGCAGAACTCACTGAGTAATAAATGCTGCTCACATGAGGCCTCCTGGGAAACTCTCTGGCAGCCTTTCCCAGTGAACAGAGCCCTGGCATTAAACGGTGGAGCCTTGCGAGAGCTATGCTTTTTAAAAATTTTAAGTCACCGGGGTGTCAGGGTGACCCAGTCGTTAAGCGTCTGCCTTCAGCTTAGGTCATGATCCCAGGGTCCTGGGATCGAGCCCCGCATTGGGCTTCCTGCTCAGCAGGGAGCCTGCTTCTCCCTCTCCCACTCCCCCTGCTGTGTTCCCTCTCCCACTATCTCCCTCTGTCAAATAAATAAAATCTTATTTTTTTTTTTCCTTTTTAGTAACCATGTATGTATTTTACTAATGCTAGAAGTAGAATACTATGTTCTTGGGGGCACCTCTTCTGGGAAGCTTTCCCCAAGCCTCTGGGCTAGAACTATTCTGTCCTTCCTCTGGATATCCCAGCATTCCTGTCTTAATCCTCAGTATGCAACGTTGTAGGATTAGTTGAAAATAGATGTTTTTCCCTCCTACTGTATAACCACCGATGGCAAGGCCCTCCTAAGTCTTCTCTGTCCGAGCCTGGCAGAGTACCTAGAACACAATACTCCCTATTCCAGGGTGGATGGAATGACAATGATTTTCTCACTGTACATTTCCAACATTGAGTTATGGGGATTTCAGCCAGTAAGAGGCACCCTATAGATCTATGCATCAAAAGTAACTTAAAGTAAGTTTTTTCAGTACAGAAGAGTGAGCGAGCATGGATTCTAGAGTCAGACTCCTGGGTACTGAATCCTACCTTTGGTACTTTTTAGTTCTGGATCTTGGGCAATTATTTAGCTGTTTTGCATCTCATCTTTAAACTGGAAATAACAACAAAAACTGGAAATAACAGCACTTAAAGGACTGTTATGGAGAATAAAATAAGTCATTTTGTATAAGTACTTCACATAGTAGTGGCACATTGCGTTATTAGCTTCCAATTATTTTTAAATAACTCTATCCACAAGAACAATTGGAAGGGCTTTACATTATGAGACAGAATCCAGAGGTCAAGTAGAGAATGATAAGGTGGAACAGCATGGCAAACTAAATGAGTGGATTTAATAAAACTTGCAGAACAGAGGCTTGGAAGTTAGCCTCTACGCCAGTGCTTATCAAGTTAGGTTCCCCTGGGAGAGCAACCACTCTAGAGCTACTGAAATCAGAAACTGGGGATGGGGTTGCAATCTGTTATTTTAACAAGCCCTTCAGGCGATCCTAATGCTTGCTAAAGTTTGTGAACCATACCTTTCTGCAGAACATCTACACCTAATCAGATTTGAAGGCCCACTAATTCTCCTAAATGGGTCCCCATCTCTCAGGCCTCAGCAACGGCCACTTAGTTCCTTACCATCTCACTTAAATTACTCCAGCAGCCTTCACCTGCTCTTCCTTCCTCACCTGGTTTCCCCTAAAGCAATCCGCCAAATCACCACCATTAAGATCTTTCTTACTAAAACAAATACTTACTTAAACAAATACTCTATTGCCCGCAGACCTAAACTCTAGTCACAGTCACTTACTTCAATACTTGCTATTGTGTCCTACTCCTTGTCTTTTATACACGGCCAAGGCCTCTGCCCAGAAGGCCCTGTCCCTTCATCGGTGCAGTAACCTCTTCAAAAACTACTCTTTGCCCAGCTTTTTATGTATTTTCCAGAGCTTTGCTAGCACCGATATATAGTTTTTCATTTTTGCAACCTTTGTGATCTAAAAAGTTGTATTTCTTTAATAAATGCAATATTGGCCATCTCCCCTATGTACTTATTTATCACCTATGGTAATAATACTAATAACTAACAATAGTCTAATGCTTTCAGGTGTTAGAAACTATTCTAAATCCTTTCAAGGATTACATAGAATGAATTAGAAAATGTTTTATAAGATGCCATGTGCTATGTAGTAGGTCTCCTTCATTAATCAAGAGCAGAGATAACATGGATTATTCTATTTATGGTACTTCTCCTCTGGCTTCACACCTTTAACAGAAATAGCAAGTAGTCCTTAAAACTCTGGAGTCAGATCCCTGAATTCTGCTACTTACTACCTGCATAATTACGGCTTAGGGCACCTCTTCTGTAAAAGGGAGACAATGATAATGATTGTTATCACACACCACTACAGTTACTGCTGTTGTGAGGATTAAATAACTACTGTATGAGCTAAGGAAGGATCCCAGTGCTTAACATGTTATTTGTTATTATTTATCATATCTTATTCCTAGTATTTCCTAGGCGCAAGCTTTTTCACACAAAATGAGACAAAGCATGGTAAACTGGAAAGAGTATCATGTTTTAGAATCAGAGAGACTAGAGATCAATTTCTGGTGCATCTACTTATTAGCCATATGATCTAAAGCACATTATTTTACTTTTTTGAGCCTCAGTTTACCCATTTCAAAATACATGCTACTTAAGGCTGTTGTAAAGATTAAGCAGGAAAATACACATAAAGTGCTTAGTTTAGTGCTTCACGCAACATGTATCCAATAACCAATAGCTTTTTTTCTTTTTGGAAATATCATTAGCTTATTATAAAAGAGAAATGGAAATTATTTACATGGCGAAAGATTTCAGAACTTCAGTGGAATAGGCAGCTTCCTTCACATGAAAATCATTTCAATAAGTCAGTCCATATACTTCCAAGAATGTCACATCTCTAAATAAGAGATAATTCTTTGTCACCCAGAATTGTTCTGCTGCCTCCACATTCTGGGAGAAGAACTTTATCTCCAACTTTCACACTAACTGGTTGAATCTCTCCGCCTTTCCTTTAGAACTCTATCCAATAGCTACTACTGTTGCTTGCAATATTTTTCCTTGGGATTTTTCTGGAAGCATGATGCCTCCTCCTTTAGTTACAGTTTCAGCCACATTCCTTTCAACTAAAACTTGGTCACAGAAGGAAAGAAACTTTCTGAATGCCTGTCCTGCCATACTCTGCTCTTGTGTGGCGGCCGCAAGGAAACGGACAGCTATTTCTACTACTAATAATAACATGGCAGACTTTGCTTAATTAAAATATGTAATATTAAAAAGCTGCCAAAGTCATATCCTTCAAAATGATTCTATGAGTTAAGTATTATTATATTCATTAGATGACAAAAACGAAGCTCAGGGAGGTTAAATAAGGTTCTCAAAAATGGTAGACTAAGGATTCTTTTTTTTTTTTTTTTTAAGATGTTATTTACTTATTTGACACAGAGAGAGAGAGATCACAAGTAGGCAGAGAGGCAGGCAGAGAGAGGAGGAAGCAGGCTCCCTGATGAGCAGAGAGCACAACACGGCCTGGATGCGGGCCTCGATCCCCGGACCCTAAGATTATGACCTGAGCCAAAGGCAGAGGCTTAACCCACTGAGCCACCCAGGTGCCCTAGACTAAGGATTCTATCCCAGGACTGTAAAGAGTTTTTTTATGCCACGGTGCCCTCTTAGGGTCCACGTCACAAATCTCCACTCAACAAATATATACAAACCATCTATGTTTCAGGCACTGTTTCTAAGCAGATACATTTTACATCTTTCTTTCAGAGAAACAGAACATGATAACTAAAAATAACAGTTAACGTTTATTGAGTATTCTACACCAGGTACTGCCTCGAGCCCTTTACACACTGCTGATTGTATACCTACCCCTTCTTGGACACAGCACGGACACAACAGAGAACTGCAAACTCCATTTCAAATAGAATGTATGGTTAGTATGCTTTATTATTACTTAAAGTTTATTGTTTTCATAATTACAGGCTACAAATTAGAAGTTTGAAACAGAAGAGAAAATTCTATAAAGAGAACCCAACCGAACTTGAACAGTATGTAGAAGGTGGTTAAAACTTTGTAAGCAGTGCCACTGAGCACTCAGGAATACTTGTCTATCCTCTGAAAGCACAGGCTCTGCAGCCAGAGTTAACAACGTAAAATGTAATCACAAATGACTCTAAAACGTTCATCCTACAGAAGTGAGCATGGAGAGAGAGAGATTTATATAATATATACATACTTTAATATTATATTGGTCCACTGAGTTACATATTTTAACAAAAGATAAGAATCTGTGTAATCCAGTTAAACATACATAAGATTAGGGTACACTTATTACATTGAAGGTGGGTGTTTATAAGTTACAGAAACTTAATATTTTCCAGAGTGGTTTTTTAATAAAAAAAAATATTTTAAAAGCATTTCAAACATCTGTTCATTTTCCCAGTGCAAAAGAAGGTTATTCAAGTCAACTTACCTTCATCCTGAAGTGGAAGGGGAAGGGAAAAAAAAACCCCAAAAATGACTACCTATCACAGCTGCCAACATTACCTTCTCAATCAACTGTTAGCAATAAATCCAGAAGCCACTGGATTAGTTTATCAAAATCAAAGCCTTATGATTCAGCCCTTGCTTCATATGTATGACTTTTATGCTAAAAAGTTAACTGTGTGAGAACTTGGTGTTAAGTTTGTTTTAAACTGCAGCAGTCCAACTGTGTGTGGAGAGAAAAAAAGGCACCATTTCAAGATGAAATGAATTGGGTATTTTGGAATTTATTCACAGGCTAGGCAGTAAGTTACTCTGATTAACACAGATCAATACCACTTTAACTTGGCAACCACAGTGACTTTTAATTAGTTTGTAGGTGCATTTTTCTTTATCTTGGTTATTTAATACATTACCTAAGTCAGTAACTGATGTGAAAAGAAAACTAAGCTTATCCCACAGTTTACAGCCTACAGCACAGTGTCTATTCCAAATGCAGCTTGCCTGCTAGCTCAGTTTTACAGGAGATAGACTTGTAACACATGAAGAGCTTTGACAATTTGACAAGTCTCTTCTCTCTCAATTAAAAAAAAACAAACAAGATTTTTTTTTGCTAGCCCACCAATTTTATAGGTAAAAACCAGGAAGAGAGTAAACTATATTTTAACCAAAAAGATGGACAAAAAGCAATTAATATGATTTAATACATGTCACTTTTCCCATTTGTATTTGGTAAAAGTTTTTACATTTCAAGTAAGTGAGCCTTCATTAAAGAAAACAAAAAGATATAAATACAAAAGTTTAAAGTACCTTCCAGTTCTCACATGCTAAAGTTCTTCCACAAAGTACAAAAATGAACCTACCATGAACTAAAGGGGACAGTGCCATAGCAACAGCTGAAGGGCTGCCATCTTATATTTTTGCTTACCTTCCACTGATGGGTATATGTTAAGTGATACATTTTCTCCACTGTCTAGCACTTAAAATTACGGAGAGGTTATCTGTTCATCTAAAATTCTTTAAATCCAGAGAAATTTTTTTAAAAATATATTTCACACATGAGGCTTTAACATTTTTATTTAGGAAAAGACTGAGTCTGAAGCTATAATGGTTCAACCTTAAAGCATCCCTTCCTCAACAGTGGAGTCAACTTTTGCGAAGTATTTTTTCTTGTCTATAAAAAACAAATTGAACAGTATTTTAATTATAAAGAATTACAAACATATGCTTAAATTAGCCAATTTGCACTATCATAAAAGAAATAGGATGTTCTTTCCCTTCCCCTCCATCAACCATTCAAATCAAAGAATACTGCAAACTTTAAGAAACCCACTGGCTATCATCAGAGTAACTACAGAACATGGGTAGTACAGGGATGAAACTATTTCTCTATACTCCAGAAGGTAGAAGCTCAGGTACTCTAGCTTTACAAGTAAAAGTAGCACAGGCAGGCAAAAGCTCACAGTAAATGCACATCAGAACAGGAGCCTAGGTGAAGTTGTCTGAGTGGGATACTGCTTTTATGGGGGTGGGGGGTAGGTGGGCAGGAAGACAAATCTGAAATGGAGTAAGAAACAGAAACAAAAAAACAAAAACAAACTTTTGTCACATTTACAGGAATCTCAAACCTTTTGTATTCCCATGCTCATAGGTAGTTTTGATACACACTGTAAAGAGCTTCAGTATTTAGAAAGAAGAATATTGTATGGTTGACAAAGGACAGGAGAATTCTTCATGCTTCTGATATCTCAGATTTGCTGAGTGCAATAGCCAGTTCTAAGTCTTCCTGCTCTTGCTGATTTAGCCTGGCAAGCCTCTGCTCTTCTTCTCTTTCACTTTCCCTCTTAGCCCATTCAATCATATCTTCTTCAGAGGGATACTGTTATTTAAAAGACAGATGAACAAATAAATAAAGTTAATGAGTAAAACAAAAAGAAGGAAAACAATTGTTACAAAGAACATTTGCTACTTATTTCACCTACAGGATTCTGGGAATAGTCTTATTTTTTCCTTGTTAATACCTCCCCCCGCCCCCGAAAACAAATTTTGTTTTACCAGTTATTAAATGTGGTCTAATTTGAAAAAGTATTGCAGTCTACTGAAAGAAAGTTTATAAAACTAAACATTAAACCACTTTTAAAAAGCAGAAATACTTAAGGTGAATTAGGATATTTACAAATGGGAGGGCTAGCCTTTTAATTTGATGCAAAACATTTATTACTTCAACCTCAGGAGCATCCTTACATGATCAATCATTTCAACTTAATCCCACCAGTTATTTCCTACCTTATCCTCACTCTCAGGTACAGAAAAATTATGTAGCGAAGAATATGCTGATTTTGCTATACATAAAACAAGAAGTACTGAATATAATAAACAAGATGTGGACCAAATTATTGTTTAATGCATTGTAAAGATTTCTGCAGGTACTGAGAACTTTTTGACTTGATCTAAATAAAACCATACACTTAACATTAATGAAACCTTAAACCTTAATGTTAGGTCAGGGAAATATTTTAGTCTACCTGAAACAGCAACGTTGAGAGATACTAAATAAAAAAATTTTACTTGGTTTGAAGTCCTATCATATAGAGGAATACCACAACATGATGAAATGGGAAAAACTGTCAGGCTTTTTGAAAATGATAGTTTTTCCCCTAGTGAATTAGAGGGACTTTAAAACTTAATACTTATGAAAACTTTCATAAGGAAAGAAGGCAGGCATGCATTTTTTATTGAGTTGTTCTATGTTATACTATGTTGAAATTTTGAAGTATGAAATGAACAAAATGCCTCTGCTATAGTTCAAGACTTATTTTAATGAGATTTTGACTTGCTGAAATCACATTTAAGATATTAAGTGCCATAGTCAGAAGGTTATTTTATATTAAGAGGATTATAATCGCCTAAAGGAAGCAATTCTGGATTCTTTGCTTGAAACAACTCAAATTCTATCTAACAAAAGCCAGTATAATTCTGACATTCCCTTTTCCCATATTCAAATTATTGATTCCTATTCTGCTTCATCACATTCAGAAGAAGCCAATGGAACTTAAGAGTCCAGGCTCAAAAGCTGGAAAAAAAATAAATTAAAAATAAATAAAAAGCTTTCATTTTTTAAAATCTAAGTAATGATGGGATATATATTATTGCTTTATGTCCCTCCAGAGTGTCACATCTATAGCTGGTTGCCCCATTTCTGTGCTCTTTTGGCCCTATCTATGTGTCATCACAGCATCCTTCCATTGTTTTTACTGGTGTGCCTATTTTAGTCAGCTCTGGGAGAATGCACAGTAAATATGGAAGAATCAGAACCATAAAATAATTAAAGACTGTTTGGCTCCTGACAACTGTATTTACTTCATAAAATTGACATTTACATTTAAAAAAGGCTAAGTAAAAACTAGAGTTTTGCTTTCTATTCAAAGAATCCCCCACTTTTCCCCCTCATTTAATAGTTGCTGTCAGGTTTCTAGAAATCATCAAAACTATACACAAACACACATACACAATCACAAATATACAAGCTCATTATTGCCATTATTCACCCAGTGGGCAGATAGCAAATGACTCTCTAAAGGTCCATCATCCATAACAATTTGCTAAATAGTAACTGTCAAGATTTTATTTATATTGTTTACTAAGACTAAGAGAAGGGTTTGCAAAAACAACTGGTACACATCACAAAGACTCAGACTACTAAAATTATTTGTGCAATGGAACAATGTTAGAACCATCAAAACAGAAACAGGAATTTTGTTTGGGGGAGGAATATAGATAATTTTTAGTATGTTGGTAACTTTAGTTGAAATGATGCAAATTTGGCAGACTCCAAAGTAATCACTGAAAACTCTTTAAACTCTAAATGGAAAGATCTTTCCCCCAAACAGCCCATTCACAGTACTTACAGCACTGAAGTTAGCAAAATTGCTTGGGTCAGCCTCTTTATTGGTAGTGGTAGTGGCAGTAGTAGTGGAACTGAATGAATCGCAAAACATATCAGAATCTTTTTCTCTGGGGCTATCATTGTCTGGGAAAGGCTGGAATGGATCATTCAGTTTAAAAGGATCAGAAGAATCCAATTTGTTGATGGGTCTTTTCCCTGGATCAAAATCATTACAATTAACTCAACCAGCAAATACAGCAAACATACAAAAAGATGAACACAGAGCATTAAAGAACTGGGAGTGGGGGAATAGAGGTAAGTGCCTAAAATATACATTCTTAGTATGGTCTTAAATGAAAACGATATAGTCACACAACAGTCTGTCCTCAAATTTTTCACACACAACCTCTCAAACACATTCTAGCTCTATGTAGCTAAATGAAAAAATAGCAAAGGGGAAGGGAATGGGCCAGGAATCATCTTTTTGTCCAGAGTGTAAACCTTGTCTTCCCCAAAGCAGTGTGTTCACAAGGAAAGGAAGAGGAAAGAATAAAACAGGATGAGGATGACAGAAAATAAAGACAGAAATGGCTTCTGCGTTGTAACCACAGCCTGATACAGCTCTCCACCAGTGGCAGTAAGGGCAAATGAACTTTGGAAAGTGACCCCATTCTTCTGATTTTTTTCTCTACATCTATATATAATACCTGGCAGCACGATTAAGAATTACCTTGGAAAACCTCACCTACTTTTTGCCATATGCCATATTTCAAATTCAAGAATAAAGAGAATGTTTTGAAAGTCTGGGCATAAATCTTTGTGTTTGTGGATAGACTCATCTGTGACCAAAGAACAGTGTACCATTGCTGAACTCATCACCATTTTCAAACAAGTTCTCCAATTTTAAAGTCTTAACTTAGTACTTCTCGAAAGAAAATGATAAATATAAGAGTTAAAATATTTTCAAATATTCATTTTTCCTAGAATGTGTTAAGCTGGTAATAGCAATCATAACAGTCTTTCCATGAGCATAGCAGCTTATAAAAGATATTCATATCTCGTATCTCACGGGATCCTTCCAACATTCCTGGCAAGGTAGGCAAAATTAAGAGTTACTGCCACCATTTAACAGCTCAGACAGCTGAGGTGACACATATGAAATTCAAGATCACAGAGCTAGTCTGAGGACATCCAATTAGCACCCAGATCTTTAAGCTCCCAGTCCAGTGCTCTCTCCAACAAATCATCCTTTTTTCTTTAATACTTCTATAGTGATATATACTCACTTTGCTGAAGATCCTTAGATTTAGTTAATGTACATTTTACTTAGGATTTAAAAAATAACTTTGCTATTCTCATCACAAAGGTATAAAACTTAAATGAGCAAACTGACTCATTTTTTCATTTTTAAAAAAATCTAATTCCAGTATAGTTAACTGTGTTATATCAGTTCCAGATGTCCGATACAGTGACTCAACAATTCCCTACATCACTCGGTCCTCATCACGGTAAGTGCACTCTTAATCCCTTTCATCTGTTTCGCCCATCCCCCACTCACCTCCCTTCTGGCAGCTACCAGTTTGTTTTCTATAGTTAAGTCTGGTTTTTGGTTTGGTTTGTCTCTTTTTTTTTCTTTATCCATTTTTTTGTTTCTTAAATTCCACATATGAATGGAATCATATAGTATTCATCTTTGTCTGACTTATTTCACTTAGCATCATACTCTCTAGACCCAACCATGTTATTGTAAATGGCAAGATGGCACTCTTTTATGGCTAATATTCCACTGTGTGTGTGTTCGCATGTGCACACACACGCGCGTGTGCACACACACGTGCACGCACACACAAACCCATTCATCTTTCTCCATTCATCTATTGATGGACACTAACTTGGGTTGCTTCCCTAATTTGGCTGTTGTAAATAATGCTGCTATAAACATCGGGTACATGTATCCCTTTGAATTAGCATTTTTGTATTCTTTGGGCAAATACCCAGTAGTGAGATTGCTGGATCCTAGGATAGTTCTATTTTTAACTTTCTGAGGAAACTCCATACTGTTTTCAAGACTGGCCACACCAATGTGGTCAATGAGTCTGCATTCTCACCACCAGTGTATGAGGAGGGTTCCTTTTTCCCTACAACCTCACCAACACTTGTTATTTCTTGTGTTTTTAATTTTAGCTATTCTGACAGTTGTGAAGTGATATCTCACTGTAGTTTTGATTTGCATTTCCCTGATGATAAGTAACGCTGAGCATCTTTTCAAGTGTTTGTTGGTCATTTGTATACTTTTTTTAAGAAATGTCTTTCCATGTCTTCTGCCCGTTTTTTTAAAAGATTTTATTTATTTGACAGAGAGAGAGATCACAAATAGGCAGAGAGGCATGCAGAGAAAGAGGGGGAAGCAGGCTCCCCACTGAGCAGAGCTAGATGTGGGACTCAATCCCAGGACCTGGAGATCATGACCTGAGCTGAAGGAAGAGGCTTAATCCTCTGAGCCACCCAGGCACCCTATGCCCATTTTTTGGTTGGACTGATTGCTGGCTCATTTGTTTTTAATATATTCTGACAACCTCAGCCTCTAGCAATATATGATATAGGCTACTTTTCCTTAAAAGATGTAAGTCACTTAATTTTTTACCAGATTTTAATAGATAACTGTACACTTTAAGTCAAAAAAGAGAAAAATTATCTGCCCAAGAAATATTATAAGGAGGTTATTATGAAAGGCAAGCACAACAATCTGTAACTACTGTGGCTAACATTTACCAAGGAAGGATACATGATTATTAAAATAACCAAATGCCCAGATGTATCTTCTCACATAACAGCCTAGCAGCGCTACACCTACTCAGGGGATTGCCTTGTTAGCCACTTCTCCTGAACTTTCATATCTTTGTTAAAAACAACACTAAAAACATTAAGAATTTGTTCCTGGACCAAAAAAATCACTTTTATAAAATAAAGGAGTCTTATTAACTGAAGTAAAATATTGTTCTTCTTCAAGAAAAACAATACTATCTTTTAAATTGCTGTTTCTGATTTCTGGATACCAAAAAGGCCATATATTTTCACATTAAAGGATTTAAGGAAGACTTCACATAAGTCAGGAAAAGAACAGGACTTCCAATTAATCTTTTCTTATAGAAATTAACGTAATTAAGGCGCCAAAGTGAAGGAAATTGTGTGCAAATGGTAATCAAACGAGTTTCCAAAAAGTAAGTCATTTTACTGATACTATCCTCTTTCCATTTCCTGCTTCTCTAAAATGATTTAAAAATAATGGACTCTTGCCAGAAAGTGGTTCACGTTACACATGCTGGTCTTTTAGGCACATATCTATTATTCTGCACTGAGGTCAGAAGGGATGACAGTAGCAGGCTTCTGCCATGTTTTTTGACTCCTTTTGTTTCAAGCCCTTTATTTTAAGTCTATAAGCTTTACACCAATATTTTTCAGGAAGAGAAAAAGCATCTCAGTTGATTTAGGAAAGATACCAACTCTCATACCAGGTGGTGGTGGGCAGGGTCTTGTTGGAGTTCCAATCTTTGGTGGCAATGCTGGGGGTACATCTTCACTTTTGACCGATGTTTCCTCAAGCATATTTTTTTTAATGACCTCACTGTTGACAGAGCTCAATGTGGCTGAACTAAAAGGATCTTCATTGTTGACCTTTGTTTGAAAAGAAATGTGTATACATGGTTATATATATTATACCAACCAAAGTATATATGGTAGTATAACATTTAGAAGAATGATCTTCAATATTACGCAGCTTTATTTATTTTAACCTTTACATTTGGGGCCAAAAGGGAGAATTTTTTTAAAAAACTGTTCTATATGAGTAGTGCTTATAACATCACTACTTCTAAAGTTTTTCAAGCTTCAGGCAATACAAAACCACATGAGGTCCCTTTTAAGGGGACTATATGCTCTTCTTCAAATGAATATCTGATCCATATGATAATCAAAGAAAAAAATACTGATTCCACACTTCCCAATGCACTTAAATATAAAAAAGATTTAATACTAATGACAAAGAAAATGGCATCCTGAAAACACTGAAGACAACATGAAAGTCAATTTTTAAAAGCAAATTAATCCCACTGAATAACAAGTCTTAATGTAGGGTCTGAGGACTCTGCCTTTCTAATAAAATGAAAGATTCACTTTTCTATAATGAATCAGACATTATGATTTTAGAACTTTTTAGGCCAGTGTTTCTCTACAGTACTACTTAATTAACATTGTGGGCTGGACATAATTCTGTGCTGTGGGGAGCTGGATACTGTGTTGTAGGATGTTTAACAGCACTCCTCATCTCTATCTACTAGATATGAATAGTTCCCCTTCCCAGTGTGACAACCAAACATGTCTTTAGAAAATGCCAAATACTTGAGTGTGAGGGTGGCGGGGGGAAATAACATCCGGCTGAGAACCGATGACATAGACGATTTCACATATACTTTAATTTTACTCTTTTGGCTTGAATCAATCTTACAGCTACTGTGGAAAACAGACAGTGGACATATAGAGCTTGACTACATGTATTAATGATCTTAATAGTAACCCTAAGAGCCTCAGAACATAAAATGAAATAATCAATGCAAAGAAGATAGCGTGATTGCCCAAATTTTACATCTACTGACCCAGATAGTCAACAGGGGATAAATTAGTTCAACCAAAAGAAATATGTTTTAAAAGGCAGAAGACTCTTAAAATGAAGTTGAGCTAACCTGTCAGTAGAAAATTATAATTGCCTATACCATCACCATAGTCCTTATGTATAAAAATATGTCTACTTTAAGTACAGCTTATCTATCCTTTCTATCTGAAATCAACATTGAAATCAAGTTGAGATGTCTGTGAGAGGGTTATATAGTTGGAAGGAAGGATTGATCCACTGGTGGAAACACAATATATTTCACCTTTCTACTCATCACTGCAAATTACCTTTGACAATGTGCTGAAGTCAGCAAATCCATCTTCAAATGACTCGCTTCCAAAAACAGAAGCAAAGGGATCTGTGGCTAAAAAAAGAAAATCAATGCAACATAGGACAGAAATACATCAAAATTTCATGTCCTTTTTTGGTTAGTAACATCCAGACACGTGAAAAAGATCTAATCCTAAATATCAGTCCTGAATTTATGACTTAAATCCACGAAGATAGTAAACAAATTGATACCTAGCCACTCACCCCCCCAACACATATACACAATACATTCTTTTGATAAATCAACTGATGAAGTATTGCAGATAAAAACAAGAAAATTAACTCTAGGTTTAAGGCTTTGGAATATATGTCAAATAATATAGTTCCCCTGCACTGAAACTATTTCTAATAATGCCATCAGGAAGTAAGAGAAAGTAGATTCCATTAATTCCACATTTCACACTTATCCTTCAGGGTGCATTTTAAATCCCACCTCATCCACTAAGCCTGGGAAAACCTCTAATTCCCACAGCGAGAAGTGATTTCTTTTTTGTGGCAGTGACTGCATTCTAGTTTGTACTATGGTTATCTGTGATTGATATATCACCATTATCCGACGTGAAGTCCTTAAAAAACAGTGAAGAAGGCATATCCAAGAACGGTCAAAAACATTTCTTGAATATCAGATCTGAGAAAATAAAAAAATACAGTTCCTACCCCCAAATTCAAGAGTCTAATGAGAGAAATGTAAAAAACAATAATAAAATAATCTTAAATGAGCTATTAGAGAGGTATGAAAACCCCATAGCAGGACTCAATCCCATGCATGAGAATTTATCTCTTCCCTCACACTGCGCTTACCAAATGGATTAACAGTTTTGGCTAAAATGAACAGATCTACTTTGAGATAGGTTTTACCCATTCAGGCATAAAGGATACCAATAAAGCAAAAAAATGTCTACAGGAATTTTTACTTGATTTTCCTTATAGGAAAACACAAAGAAACAAAGGAAGGAAGGGAAAGAGAATTGCAACAGACAGGGTAAGAAAGAACAAAGAGGCACTGAAGTTTTTCCTTGTTCTCCTTCAAATCTTCATCTTCACATCAAATCAGTTTTAAAATAAAAATGTGCCCACATACCCATTACATGTGTAAAGTGTGCCTTTACCTCTAAAAAATCAGTATGCCATGGACATGAAGAGAGACAAGAAGATACATATTACTTTTGCTTGCTTTGTCACCAGGACAGTCATGAGGTTGAGGAAGCAGGAAAAGAGGATAGGAAGAATCATAAAGAAAATCAGTCCTTTAGAGATAGACCAACAACTCTGAGCCTGAACAGGATGTTGAAAGTCCAGAGATAGAAGAAATTCTATAGCTTTAGCCATAAAAGATACTTTTTTATAACTACATTTCTAAATCCCACAGCCTGAGGCCCAGCCTAGTCACAGGTGTTGTTTCAGGCTTTCCTTTCTTTCTCCTTCTCTGTGCTGAGGCACAGCCAGGGTGCAGATGCTCTCCTGACTGGTAGAAAGTTGCTGAGGGAAGAGGAGTTGGCTCCTTTCATGGGAGGGAACTAGAAAATCTGCATCATGCTTTTTCTCTGCCACTGATTTTACAAGAAGTCATAACACTCATGGCAACAGTGTTGAGTTAGTTCAAGTTTGACTGAAGTGTTATAAAGTATACACTATGAAAGACATTAATAAAATACATGACATTTGTATACATGACATTTGTATATAAAGAATATGCTACTTGTAGTTTCACTAGACTTTTTCTACACTTCTTTCACCAGAATAAACGACCTATTCAGCACTGATAGAAACACTGGGGAATGTGTCCTGGATGAATGACAAAGCACTTTTAGCACTTTTACCCAAACTGGGGAATTAAGACTTTGGCAACAACCTCCTTAGATTATTGATCATGACGGATATGAAGTACAGGCCTGCCCAGAGACTAGAAGGACTTGCTGAGTCCAGACCATGTGCTGAGGATTCTCAGAAATATTTGGAGAGGAATCAGTAGGTGGCCTTCTTCCTCTTGATCACACAGGAGCTATGGACCATCAGAATGAGTTTTTTTGTTTGTTTGTTTTATTTTTAAATATTTTATTTATTTATTTGACAGAGAGAGAGATCATCACAAGTAGTCAGAGAGGCAGGCAGATAGAGGAAGAAGCAGGCTCCCTGCTGAGCAGAGAGCCCGAAGCGGGCCTCAATCCCAGGACCCTGAGATCATGACCAGACCCGAAGGCAGAGGCTTTAACCTAACCCACTGAGCCACCCAGGCGCCCAGAATGAGGTTTTAAATGCAAATGTGATCTTATTGGCACCTTATCCTCTCCAAGAATAAAGGCAATGAACACTTCAGAAAATTATATAAAAGTTTAAAAAAATCATCTATAATTTCAAACAAACTGAGGGTTGCTGGGGGTTGGGGGGGTTTGGTGGCTGGGTTATGGAAAAAATAAAAATTTTAAAAATCACCTATAATTTCATTATCAGAAATAACCCTTCCAATTATTTTAGCATGCTTCTTTAACAGTTTTTTCCTGGTATCTTTTTCCTTTAAAGCTACATTTTTTTAAAAAGATTTTATTTATTTATTTGTTAGAGAGAGAGAGCATGCACAAGCAGGGGAAGCAGCAGGCAGAGCAGGCAGAGGGAGAAGCAGGCTCCCTTCTGAGCAAGGAGCCGGATGTAGGACTCGATCCCAGGACCCCAGGATCATGACCTGAGCCAAAGGCAGCCGCTTAACTGACTGACGAAAAAGCTACATTTTAGGTATATCACCTTTTATCCCCTTACCCTGGTTTAATTCATAGCATTCATGAGTACTTGACAGATTACATATTTACTTATTGCCTATCTTTTCCATATAAACCCTATAAAGACAAGAACTTTGTTTTATTCACTACTGTATCTTCAAAGGCCTAGAAAAAGGTCTGGTAAATAGGAGATGCTCATGTTCTTTGAAAATACTGAGAGAAAAGGGGACATAAGCTATCTACTTATTAAGGATCTTGAAACAGATATCCTAATACTCTTAGCATAAACAGCTTAGCATAAACAGACCAACAAGGAATAAGGGAACCAGTTTTAAGACTCACAAGTAATAACCAAGAACAGATATCTAACCAGAGAATCCTGGGAAAAGGAAGAAAAATTTTTCTTCTCTATGACCTATTCACATCAGATAATCAAGTTCGAACTCATAGAAAACCTTTAAGAGATACTCATGAATAATCTGAGGTGTTGGTCATTAATAAAGCGTCCATTTTCTCACACTGGAAAAAAAAAATTTAAGTAACAATAAAAAAAAAAAAAAAAAAGAATCCATTTTCTCAAGCTGGTCTCCAAATCATTCACTCACTCACCTACTGAACCACTCACTCACCCACTCACATTTACTAGGCATCAAGGCTAGGTACCAGGGCTTTAGAGGAGACACAACACCTACCTTCAAGGAACTCGTGGTTTAACTAAGTGATGCATATGTACACAATTGCTATACAATAAGTTTTAAAGTTCAAAGAGAATAAAAGGAAAAGGAACAGCTCGGTATAGTGAAAGCCGACAAGAAGACTTTCCAAAAAGGGTTTTATTTTCTTGTGGACAGAAAGGAGGTGGGAGAAGAGAGAGAAATAAACACATCACACACAAATATACAAATACACACCTGCTCATGCACACACATTTTTCCAGGCAAAAAATAAGTGGCCTTGAAGAGACAATCATGGCCTGGGTTTGTGGAAATAGAGAAAATTAGAGAAGAAACATGAAAGAAAGCAGAGGCAAAGAATAAAACATATGAACATCTGCGTGCTGAGCCTGAGTCACTGCCTGTAAAAATGAAGACCTACTTGGCGTTTAACTACTTCTAGAGTCAAAGACGCTCTGGGGAGACAAATTCCCCTCTAAATCCTCAGGATGTTATAAAGCTTTAATTAAGAGTTGGAAAGATTCTACATTTCCTCAGTTAGAGTTAGTAATATATTCCATGCAAAAAAATCTTCTGGCACCAGAACTAATCTTATCTAAAATGAAGTGGAAAAAGAACTTGTCCAAGACAAAATAAAGCATGTGTAGAAACTGCATAACTTTCATTTGCTTTCTTTAGTATTTTTTTTAGTCTGCAATGTGTCTATTCACAAAAAGTAAAAATGCTAAAAAGACCCCACTGTGAGTCAAAATATTAAAAATATCTAATGTCCTTCTATCTCTATCATAATCACTAAATATCAGAGGCAGGAGTAATTTATCATTTAATTTTTAAGAACAAAAATTTACCTTTACATTTTTAGTTTAATTTGAAACAGATTAATCTTTTCTTTTCTTTTTTTTTCCTCCTGGCTAAACACTATTTCTTGCCGAAAAAGAAGAGGGATTCGGGGTACAAAGAGGGCAAATGTCCTGTTTGTGACCTCCGGGGTATAATGCCACCTCTCTGAGTATCAGTGGTTTCCAGATGTTGGGATTTTATTTTTAGTAAACTAAATACATTAAAAACCAACATATATAGAGAAAACAACAACATACAGAGATTTGCTTAACTTAAAAAGAACTAAAAAAAGAGACCATCTTTCGTTTCACAAACAAAGGATTTAAAAACTAAAAAGAAGAGAAAACAATCTTAGACTGGAAAGAATACTTTCCAGGAAAAGAGTTGGCAACAATTCTCATTTTCATTCTCTCTCTCTTCTCTCTCTCATATCCTTATTTGACTTGGAACTACCAAAGAGTATATCACAAGTAACATTAGTCAAGATTTAGAAATCAGTAAACTAAAAAATAGTAGTAATAATAGTAATAGAAGCTACTGTTTACTGTGATAGGTACCACAATAAATACTTTAGCATACATAATCTCACTTAATATACCCCCAAAACCCATGAAGTTTAATTATTAACCTCATTTTATTGTTTAGGAAACAAGAGACTAACAAAAGCTAAGGAATTAGCAATTTTATCTGAGTAAATTCAAGCTTTTGGCTTCAAGCACTCCTGTCCTAATGAAGACAACCCCTTTCTAGACTGTTAATGCTTCCATTCAATTCAAAATCTTATGATAATGTAGCAGAAGTGAGACAAATCATTTATTCATTTCTTCAGCATTCAACTACTAAGACTCTGCTATGTCCCAGAAGCTCTGGGGTGGAAAAGTAGGGATATAACTTAGGATGACTCCCAAATCTCTGCTTGGGCAACTGAATAGATGGTAATACTATTAACAGGGATGGGTTGACCAGAAGATGTTTAGGACTGTTTTCTATTTCACAGGGTAGAAAACTTTATTTTCAGTCATACACCTGTGACACATTAAGTAAAAGACTATTAAAAAATATATATATAAATACAATATAGGTAATATATTTTAAACATTATATTAACTAATACAAATAATATTAACTAAAAATTATACACACACATATATGTGGAACACAGGGATAGCAACTTAGATTTGTGGTTAGTAACATGATCAAATGTTAATAAAGGCAATTCTGGCAGTCATGTAGATCACAGATTGGCAGGTAAAGAGAATGAAGGCAATTTAATATCACAGTCCAGATAAAACAAAATAAGGGTCCAAACAAAATTGAGTACAAGGAGGAACAATCAGGGTCTATTTGGGGGTAAAACAAGAGGGGGCTTGGCAATTTATTCGCGGTGAGGAATGGCAGAGCAGTCTATAAGGATTGCCTAACAGTATCATTACTATAGAAAGTAGAAACACTAATACCTTAAATGACAGACTAACTGGAAAAGATGATTATTTCAATTTTAAGCACCACTGAGCTTGGCACCTAAGGGAAAATATCCAGCAGGTAACTTGAAGGTATTGGAGGTTCAGGAGAAAGTTCAACACTGGAAGACTGAATCTAGAAGTCATTAGGAAACAGGCTATAGCCGAAGGCACAGAACTGGACATCACCACCATAAAAAGTATGTACTGTGAGAAGAGCAAAAGCACGAGGCTAATACATAATGAAAAAGATAGCCTTCATTCTTCAGTTTTTCTCCAGGACACTGAGATTACTCTCTTGCTCCTGTTTTGAATAAAAGGAGATATCTGTCCCAGATACCCCTGGGAGAAAGCTGTCCTGAGGGAATAGAAATCGGGGCAAGAGGAAAAATCTTCTAGTTCATATTAGATCGTAAGTTCTCATGGTTTGGTCCATGGACCCCAGAGGTCCCCAAGACCTCTTTTTTTTTTTTTAAAGATTTTATTTATTTTGACAGAGAGAAACACAGCCAGAGAGGGAACACAAGCAGGAGGAGTGAGAGAGAGAGAAGCAGGCTTCCCGCCGAGCAGGGAGCCCAACGCGGGGCTTGATCCTGGGTCTCCGGGATCATGACCTCAGCCGAAGGCAGTCGCCCAACCAACTGAGCCACCCAGGTGCCCCGTCCCCAAGACCTCTTAAGGGAGATCTGTAAGATCAAAACTATTTTCAGAATATTAAGATATTATTTATATTTCTTAACATATTGATATTTGCAATAGTGTGGATAAAACTGCTAGTTTCTTACAGCAAATCAAGGCAGTAGCACCAAACTGGCTGACAGCAGTGTATTTTTCATCATGACAAACTTGCAGGGTGGGTGGGGGGAAGACAACTGTGCTTAAAAAATGTCTGTCATTGATGAATCAATAAATATTGTAAAGTTTTAATAAATCATGATCCTTAGGTACACATCTTTTTTTTTTTTTTTGAGATTTATTCATTTAGAGAAAGAGAATACAAATGGGAAGAGCAGAAGGAGAGGGACACAGACTCTCAAGCAGATTGCCCTGAGCATGGAGCCCAACTCAGGGCTCAATTTCAGGACCCTGAGGATCACAATCTGAGCCAAAACCAACAGATGGATGCTTAACTGACTGAGCCACACAGGTGCCCCTAGGTATACATCTTTTTAAAATTCTGAGTCACAAAATGGGAAATACATAGCAAAGTATGATAGGTATCTGGAGGGGTAAACATCACATCATGGTATGTGAAATAAGCTGAACTAGTTGCTTTTTCATGGAATGCCCTTTTTACTTGAAAGAAGTATTAGATAAACAGTTATTCAGATTTGAGTGTTTGGCAACACTTTCTCTGAAACAAACAATGAGACTATCACTTTAAAGAAAACAACTGATAGTATTTGTTGCAGGTGATAAAAATTCAAGCTTTCAAGTAAAAATTAGAATCTCGGAAAGCTGTATCTGCCCCATAATCTTAACATTATACTAATACTTAAAGACTCTGGTAAGATGGATGATGATATTAATAAATATAATTTTTAAAATATTTATAATGAAATGTGTCAGCATTTGGAAGATACGCGTAACTCAGTGAACCAGTATTTCCCAAATGATCAATGCAAATCACAAAATAAGACATAGGTAAAAAATTCATTCAAAGTGCAAGAAAAACCAATGGATTTTAATGTAAGAGAACATGAAAAGGTCACTAATGTGGTTTCACATACCACACTGCAAGTAACTTTAAAGAAATTAAAATATATTGAAATTTCATATAGTATTAAAGGAGAATATCCACAATTACCTCAAAAGGTTATTAAAATATTCCTCCTTTTTCCAACTACATATCTGTGTGAGAGCAGATCTTTTTCATTTCACATACTTCAAGCAAAACAAAACAATGTAGCAACAGTAGATATGAGAATCCAGCTATTTTCTGTTAAAGCATATATTTAAAGAGCTTTGCAAAAACGTATGAACAACGCTACCCTTGTCACTAGTTGTTTTGTTTTGTTTTTGGTTTGGAGTTATTTTTCTTAAAGAAATATGTTATTTATGTTGATATGTAATGGGTTTATTATCATTGATTTTTTAAGTATTTTACTTATTTATTTGACAGAAACACAGCTAGAGAGGGAACACAGGCAGAGGGAGTGAGAGAGGGAGAAGCAGGTTTCCTGCTGAGCAGGGAGCCCCATGTGGGGCTTGATCCCAGATCCCTGGGATTATGACCTGAGCTGTAGGCAGATGCTTAATAACTGAGCCACCCAGGTGCCCCATCATTGCTTTTAAATGAATTAAAAATTTTTTAGTTTCTCAGTTGCAATTTCTAATATGGTAAATATAGATAGATATAACCCATATAAACAAAAGCTCTTTGAGGATCTTCATTAATTTTTAAAAATGTAAAGGGGTCCTCCAACCAAAAAGCTATTATTATTATACTTGCTGATTTCCAAAGTTACTGCTTGTGACTGTTTCAAAAAACCCACTTCTATCCTAATTATTTTTGTTATTTTTGAAGTAAGACACAGTAAGGCTGAAATCTGGAATTATCTCCACCAACCCCCAAGGGTCTTTCATGGACCTTCTACAAGTTTCTTACTAAAATGCTTTAATTTTTTAACATTTTTCATCTGATTATATTCCCTATGCTCCCAGCACCCTTTATGAAATTTTGGGTTCCCAAGAACTTCTTTTTTTTCCACTTACATAGTAGATAAGTAAAGAGGCAGAGTAACACAGAGGAAAATCAATGGGCATGGACTGAGAAGCAAACTGATAAGTGGCTCTGGGGCTTAGCTCTTCCTTTCATATATTAGGAAATAAGGCTTGATAATAGTTTTCAAATCTTAAATGAAATTCTAATACATGAAACAAATGGGACTTTAAAATTTAATTCTAAAATAATTTTGAGATTTATTTATTTTTGAAGATTTTATTTATTTATTTGACAGGGAGAGAAATCACAAGTAGGCAGAGGCAGGCAGACAGTGAGGAAGAAGCAGGCTCCCTGCTGAGCAGAGAGCCCGATGTGGGCCTTGATCCCAGGACCCTGAGATCATGACCTGAGCCAAAGGCAGAGGCTTAACCCACTGAGCCACCCAGGCCCCCGAGATTTATTTATTTGAGAGAGAGAGAGAGAGAGAGCTGGGAAGAGGGGCAGAAGAAGAGAGAGCATCATCAAGCAGACTCCCTGCTAAACATGAAGCCCAACAAAGAGCTTGATCCCAAGACCCTGAGAGCATGACCTGAGCTGAAACCAAAAGCTAGTTGCCCAAATGAGACACCTCAGCACCCGAACTCTAAAATTATTTTAAGTCCAAATTTCTATCATTTATTTACCACAATGATAGTGAAAACAGAGCAATATGATTAACACGAATGTTTAAAGTCAGGAGTTGCACTTACTTCTGCAGCCGGTTTTGATTCCTCTATTTGAAAAACAATTCACCCAAAGAAGTAGTTATATGCATTTTTAAACAAGAGTCTTGCAATCTGAGTAGTTTAAAATAATTTTTATCCAGAGATTTGCACGAAAAACACTTAACTTGATAGTACTTTAAAGCATCAATGCACTACCATATGCTAATATGGTTTGTAACATTTATGAATGCATGCATTTATTTAAATTGCAGTTTTAAAAATTCAAAGACACTTGAAAAATAAGAAACAATAATTTGCCAACTCTCTGAAGACCTCTCTGGAAGGTAGTTTTGTGAAAAATAATATGAAAACTCTGGCCCATAGCATGTGTAAGATTCTTTCCAGCTCTAACAAAGGCAGCAATAAGTTTGACAGAAAAAAAATTTGTGGCATCAGCTTACTACCATTTTTACATTGTCAGGACTGGATGAGAAGATAAGGCAAAGGTGCCATTAACAAAGTGACTAATAGAATGAGTTCTGAAATAAGACATGGATTGGACACTGAACATGGCAACAATTACACGGCCTTGGGCAAAGTGCTTGACCTAAGTCTCACTTCCCTCATCCTTAAAATGAGAATGAATAGTACCTGTCTCTATAACCACTGTGAAGATTAAATGAGGAAAATGCAAAAATGAAGTTTGGATGACCCTATAAAAGAAAAAGAAAAGCAAAGTTCAGACCTCCGGTATTTCTGAATCTGTGGAAGGTCTGTATAACTCAGCCCAAGACACAACTAATACGTAGCCCATCCAACTCAAAAGAGTTTCTGGGAGGCGCCTGAGTGGCTTAGGTCATGATCTCAGGGTCATGAGACTGAGTCTCACAGGGGGAGTCCGCTCAGTGGGGAGTCTGCCTGAATATTCTCCTTCTGGCTCTCCCTCTGGCCCTCCCTCAACTTGTCTGTGCACATGCACACTTTCTCTCTCTCAAATAAATATTTTTTTTAAAAAGTTTTTGGTTCTAAGATTCTCATTCAAATCAAGACACAAGCTAAATGGAAGACTAGGAAGATACAGGTTCTCATTTGTAAGGATGGTTCAACACATGAAAATCAATCAATATAACACACCCCATTAACAGAATAAAGGAAAAAATCCACAGATCCCCCTGGTGCAGAAAAAGTATCTGACAAAATTCAACATCCCTTCATGATAAAAACAATTGACAAACTAAAGGCCATAGATGAAAAGCTAACAGTGAACATCCTGTTCAATGGTGAGAGACTGAAATTTTTTCTCTAAAACCAGTAACAAGACAAGGATGCCCATTTTCACCATTTCAGTTCATCACAGAAGTCCTACCCAGAGCAAGTAGGTAAGGGAAAAAAAGGCATCCAAATTGGAAAGAAAGAAGTAAAATTATCTCTGTTGCATACATCATGATATCACATGTAGAAAGTGTAAAATACCTCAAAAAAACCCGTTTAGAATAAACAGCAAAGTAGCAGGATACAAATTAATGCACAAAAATCAGCAGCATGTCTACATATTAACAATGAACAATCTGAAAAGGAAATTAACATAACAATTTCATTTATAACAGCATTAATAAAATACTCAATGAGTTAACCAAGGACGGCATGTATGCTAATGACTGTAAAACATTCTGTAAGTATTAAAGAAGATATAATTAAATGGAAAGACAGCCCACTTCACGGAATGGAAAATGTTAAGATGTTAACACTAACCAAAGCAATCTACAGATTCAAAACAACCCCTATCAAAATCCGAATGACATTTTTTTGCAGAAATAGAAAATTCATACTAAAATTCATATGGGGGCACCTGGCTGGCTCAGGTGGTTAAGTAACTGCCTTTGCCTCGGGTCATGATATCCCAGGGTCCTGGGATCGAGTTCCTCATCAGGCTTCCCGCTTAGCAGGGAGCCTGCTTCTCCCTCTCCCCCTGCTGCTCCTCCTGCTTGTGCTCTCCCCCACCCTGTCAAACAAATAAATAAACCTTTAAAAAATAAAAATAAAATTCATATGGAATCTCAAGGGAACCCAAACAGCCAAAATAATCTTGAAAAAGAGTAACAAAGTTACAGGTAGCAAACTTACTGATTTTAAAACTTATTACAAAGTTACAGTAACCAAACAGTATGGTACTGGCAGTAAGACAAACATTTATACCAGTGGAATAGAAGAGAGAGTCCAAAAATAAACCCTTGGGTATATAGTCAAATGATTTTCCACAAGGATGACAAGACCATTCAATGGGGAAAGGTCAAGTCCTTTCAACAAATGGTGCTGGGAAAACTGAAAATCCACTCTAGAAGAATGAAGTTGGACTCGTACCTTACAACAAATATAAAAATTAGCTCAAAATGCATCAAAGACCTAAATGTAAGACCTAAAGTTATAAAACTCTTAGAAAAAGAAAAAATGGGGGAAACCCTCATGACACTGGATTTAGCTATATTTTCTTAGAACGAAAACTAAAAGCATAGGTAAAAAAAGAAAAAGTAGATAAACTGGATTTGTGATGGTTGCACAACAAAAGATACCTTCTGCTTTGAAACCATTCATGACTTAACCCTAAATGGAGGTGATCACCCTTTCCTTTAAATTTCTACAGCTGTAATGAAATTGCATGGCACTGACCATTCCAGTCAATAGTTAATTACAGTTGACCCTTGGGTGTGAAGTGTGTGGATTCACTTATATGCAGATTTTTCTCAAAAAATGCAGCACAGTACTACCAATGTATTTTCTTTACGATTTTCTCAGTGTTTTCTTTTCTCTAGTTTACTTTATTGTAAGAATATATATAACGTACAAAAAATGTGTTTACGTTATTGGTAAGGCTGCCAGTCAACAGGGAATCAAAGCTTATATGCAGATATGAAACTACACGTGCGGGGAGGTTCAGCATCCCTAACCCCCATGTTGTTTAAGGATCACCTGTATAAATATATTAACTTTTATCTTCTTAGGTTAGCCTTTCTAATCATACAATATCCTTAGCTATATATTAATTCATCAGCTCAGTAATGAGAGTCTAAACATGCCTTTTAAAAATATGTTAATTTAATCACTGTTACTATAATACGCTTTTTAGAAATCTTTTTTTTTTTAAGACTTTATTTATTTGACAGAGAGAAACACAGCCAGAGAGAGAACACAAGCAGGGGGAGTGAGAGAGGGAGAAGCAGGCTTCCCGCCGAGCAGGGAGCTCGATGTGGGACTCGATCCAGGGTTTCCGGGATCATGACCTGAGCCTAAGGCAGTCACTTAACCAACTGAGCCACCCAGGCGCCCCAGCTTTTTAGAAATCTTATTTGCTGTTAATTCTAAGTTTTGGCTTAAATCAATACCCCGCACTACATTACATCTTGTTTTCTGCATACCTGCTTTTCATATTCAATTCCTTTTTGTTACTCACTGGAGTTAAATTTCAACCTGAAAACAACTGCTAAATCTCATCTTGTTTTAATTTGTTCAATACCAGAACTTCAATTGTGAAGGCATTTCTTACTAATCTTTCTCGATGCTCATAATCTTCAACTTGTCACATCAGCAAATTTGTGTACTGAATAACTCACCCTATTTTCATCTGGAAAAATAAGGAATCCTCCATCAGCATGAGTCCACTTCCATCTAATTCCCTGCTCTCCTACACAATAATTGGTTTGTTTTATTTTTAAATGAATAGTGAGAAAGTTGCAGAAGCTCTCAGACTCTGTCAAACTTTGGTTTGACTCTCGACTTTACCTGGTTCCAATCTAGGAAACTGTATAATCTTGATCAAGCTTCTAAAAGTTCTGGTCCTCAGTTTCCTGATCTTTAAAATGGAAATATTACTTAAAAGGATAAATGGAAAAATTAACTGCCATAAATAAAGCCTGAAAACTGGATGCTAGATAACATTTTGATTTTCTCTATATTATTAAAAGATCTTACCCACTAATTGTAAAGCTATTATCATTACCTACTAAAAGCAATTTTTAAGTTTAGGCCAAGATCTATAAGAATCATTGCTGACTGTCAAACTGCCAAAAACACTCCCTTTTATCAAGGAAAAAAAAATTATTGGTTTTGCTGGCTAGAATACATATTCTAGTAAGATTTTTTTAAAATGAAGTATAGCTGAGACACAACGTTACATTAGTTTCAGGTGTATTACATAGTGATTTGACAAGTTTATACTTCCAGGAGCATAGCTACCACCTGTCCCCATACAACACTATTTTATAAGATAATTGACTGCATTTTCCATGCTGTACCTTTCATTCCCAGGACTTATTCATTCCATAACTGGAAGCCTGTCTCCCACTCCCCTCTAAAAAGATTTTAACATAAATAATAAATGAGATAAATAAATGGTTAAGAAAGTAGAAAGGGATACACCAACAACTGCCATCATTATTATTGGTAGATTACAACTGGCTATAACTATAACTATGCAATAATTTTACAGCCTTAAGTAAATAGAACAAATATATTTGGAAACCAGAAAAAGAAGCTTAAAGAAAAGGGTAACATTTACTATGTAAAGAAACTGATCAATTATTTCCTTACCTGAATCACTTGCTGCAACAACAACTGTTCCACCAGGAGCAAAAGGATCATTGTGCTTCAATGTTTCTACCTAAACAAATTACACAAAATCATGACTAAACGAGGTGATATTTCATAGCTGAAATCTTATGGCACACCAAAGAAAATATTCTTTACAAAATCTTAAATTAAGAAATATAAGGTATTGGGGCGCCTGGGTGGCTCAGTTGGTTGGGCGACTGCCTTCGGCTCAGGTCATGATCCCAGAGACCTGGGATGGAGCCCCACATCGGGCTCTCTGCTCTGGTGGGAAGCCTGCTTCTCCCTCTCTCACTCCCCCTGCTTGCGTTCCCTCTCTCGCTGTGTTTCTGTCAAATAAATAAATAAAATATTAAAAAAAAAAAAGAAATATAAGGTATTAGGAATTAACACTTCCCCTGATTTGCAATCTTATTAAACTAAATAGTACATATCATTTTCTAATCTATTATTGGGTAATATAATATCCATTCAAAATTGTATATGAAACATATATGGTTTAACAAGTAACTATCAAATGAACTCCTATGTAATCAATCACCTTCCAAGAAACTGCCAACACCTGAGAAGTCTTCATTTGCCACCCTCCAAACACAGTCCCATTCTTCCTTTGTAGAGGTAATTATTACCCTGACTTTGAGGGCATTCATCTCTTTTCTTTCCTTCATAATTTTGCTACTAGTACAGATATAGTTTTAACTTTTTATATCGAAGTAATTTTAGATTTCTACAATAGTTGTAAAGGTAATACAGAGAGTTCCCATATATCCTTCACCAAGGTTTCTCTAATGTTAGTACCTCATATTATTATGGTACATCTATTAAAACTAAGGAATTAACACTAGTAAAAAACAATAAACTACAGGCTTTATTTGGATTTCACCAGTTTTTCCATTAAGGTCCTTCTCCTATTCCAGGATGACATGTTATATTTAGGATGCATACTATTCTAACTCTTAAATATTTTAGTACTTAATATCAGAAAATGCTAGATTTATTTTCTAGTTACAGCATTCTGCCCATCAGAGGAACACACACATGTACTCCAGAGGAAGACGGGGGTGGGGGCCTGGGGAGAGGAGGAGGGGAAGAAAAGAGGAAAGAAAGGAGGAAGAGAGGAAGAGAGGGAGCTCTGCTAAAAAGATCCTGCTACTTTCAATAATAAGCCACATAAGAATCCGGACCAAGTGGCAACGGTGAGTGACTGGAGTGAGGACTTTACCAGAAGCCAGAGATTCCTGCTACAGAACTGTTTTCTTAACTTATTTTGGTTTTTAATCACAGTCAAACAAATAATATATCTAGGAAGAAAAGTGAACCTTCTCTTTCTGGCATCAGGCCCTCTTAAGAGGCCAATGAAAGCCTTAGCAGGCCATTAGATGAAAGGGGCATGAAAAGGATTTGGGAATATTTATCTCCTCTGACTCACGGCATCAATGTCATCTGTATTACAGGCTCTATTTCTAATCTTTAAGAAATTGGTCATTACAACTGAATGTCAAATGATGTCACAGAGCTCAATTGGTACATTTCCAATAAAACAAACAGGACTTGTAGTATATTCTCTTTATAGATGAGAACCCAGGGATACATGGGTGGCTCAGCCAGTTAAGCATCTGCCTTCAGCCAGGGTCCTGGGATCAAGTCCCACATTGAGCTCCTTGCTCAGCAGGGAGTCCTCTTCTCCCTCTGCCCCTCAGCCGGCCCCCTCGCCCCCATGCTCTCTTTCTAGCTCTCTGTCTGAAATAAATAAGTAAAATCCTTTTAAAAAAGCGAGAACCCTTGGGGCGCCTGGATGGCTCAGAGGGTTAAGTCTCTGCCTTCGGCTCAGGTCATGATCTCAGGGTCCTGGTATCGAGTCCCACATCCGTCTCTCTGCTCGGTAGGGAGCTTGCTTCCTCCCTTTCTCTGCCTGCCTCTCTGCCAATTTGTGATCTCTCTCTGTCAAATAAATAGATAAAATCTTAAAAAAAAAAAAAGTGAAAACCCATGTAAACTACTATCAGAAAGTAATTAATACTAATGAAGCTTTTGGAACTGAAGATGATAGTACTTATTTTAACTGATGCCAATGATATTATTATAAAACTAACATAATGGCTTATATTCATATCATATCTGCTGAATGAATAAAGAGCCATCAAAGAAAAACATTAAGGTGGCCTGTACAGCCAGGTAACTTTGCACGGTTCCTAATGTAATAGTCGAAATGACTAGTGTGAGGGGCCCCTGGGTGGCTCAGACGGTTAAGCCTCTGCCTTCGGCTCAGGTCATGATCTCAGGGTACTGGGATCGAGCCCCACATCAGGCTCTCTGCTCAGCAAGGAGTCTGCTTCCAGCTTCTTTCTCTGCCTGCCTCTGCCTATTTGTGATCTCTCTCTCTGTCAAATAAATAAATAAAATCTTAAAAAAAAAAATACCAGTGTGAGAGATAGTCACTGACATAAGTCACCAACTACTATTGCTTCTTCTCTTGACTTTCAGGGGAAAACAACCCAACTGGCCTGATTTTTAACAAAGGCTTATAGATTTTAATTGTTATCACAGAAATAGAAAAAGCAGGCCTATATGAGTGTCAGGTTTAATTTCTATTCCTTCCTTATAATACACGGTACCATTGAGACAGCAAGGGAAACGGGATGGACTGCAAAGCCTGTGAAGTAATGAGGCCATTAAACTCTATGTTACATTCAGTTTGATAATTAGGCAATTTAGTACACAAAAGTAATTTTCATAACTATAATTCAGTTATAGAATTAGTGTTCCAAAATCCTCCTACAAGGTCACCAAATTTCTTACTGAAATTCTCCCTCTTCCACATCAGCCATCTACCCCACTATGACTTATGTATCCACACAATGCTATCATATACTAGTTAGGAGAGTAAGAAATGACAGTTGCTTTCTTTCCCTTTGGTTTTTTAAATTATGTCCCTCTGGGAGCAGAGACTAGCCTTGAGGGAACAGGAAAGACTTTTGGGGAGAGATTCAGATCTAGAAACATAATAAAAGGCCTGTTTGAAAAGAAGGAATACCACAAAACATAAGGGCTCTGTAGCTGGGAAGAATTTAGTTTAAATCTTGGACTATAGGGGTAAAGACCATAGATTCGGGTCAGAAAGACCAAGGTTTGAATTCAGTTCTACCACTTACTAACTTACTATTATTTAACCTCTAAGCCTCATTTATTTTATCTTAAAAATGAGAATGGTAACATGAGCTTCAGAGGAATAGTTTGAAGATGAAATGGCTAACACATGAACAGAGCTTAAGCACCATGGCTGGTACATGGAAGAGATGAGATAAACAAAGCTATTATTATATTGCCAACTTGGTTTTTTGTTTTGTTTTTAATGGAGAAATCAAGAGCAGTCAGCAAGGGCAATACAGTTTCACAAACTAGGGAGGAAAGAGAAGAAGTAAATAGAACAAATGGTGGAAAATTGTGAGGCAAGAGGAGGCAAGAGGAACAGCAGAAACTTGTTTTATTTTTTAATTAGGAAGAGCTGCTTTGGTTTTCTTGCTCTTTAAAGATAAGAGTGGAGAATAAGAGACTAGAATAAGGTAAGAGGAAAAAAATTCAGATTGCAGACCATTTTAGAAAAATGTGGCCAATGGATCCACACTGCAAACTAAGTCTTGTAGGAAAACAGAGTATCCAGTAGCCTGTGGAAACCACAAATACTCAGTTACAGAGGCACTTGCTCACTTTTACATCAATGGAAAATACCAGTTGTTGGCCAAATAGCTCTTTACTGAGTACTGTAAGAAAGCAATTAACTATTAACTTTAAAAGAATCAATTACTCTTTTAAGAAAAGTGTTCTAATTTAAGAGAATTAAAAGACAAAATTTTCCCTTCAAATACCCATCACTCAATTGTTCTTTTCTGGGTGAAACATTCTGCTTAAAAATATAAGCCTCTTGGGGCGCCTGGGTGGCTCAATTGGTTAAATAAAAAATCTTAAAAAAAAAAAAAAAGCCTCTAAATAAAAAATAAAAACAAACAAATTCCAAAACCATTCATAATTATTGAAATTGGGTAATGGATACATGGAGGTTTCTTTTTATTTATTTTTATTTTTTTTAAGATTTTATTTATTTGACAGAGAGAAACACAGCCAGAGGGGGAACACAAGCAGGGGGAGTGAGAGAGGGAGAAGCAGGCTTCCCGCTGAGCAGGGAGCCCGAAGTGGGGCTCGATCCCGTGTTTCCGGGATCATGACCTGAGCTGAAGGCAGTCACTTAACCAATTGAGCCACCCAGGCGCTCCTCTTTTTATTTTTTTTTAAAGATTTTACTTATTTTTCAGAGAGAGATGAGTGTGCACCCAAGCAGGGGGAGCGGCAGGTAGAGAAGGCAGAACAGGCAGAGGGAGAAGCACGTTCCCTGCTGAGTAAGGAATCCAATGCGGTACTCGATCCCAAGCCCCCGGATCATGAGCTGAAGGCAGTCACTTAACCGACTGAGTCACCCAAACATCCCTATGTTGGAGGTGTCTTTTTTTTTTTAAAGATTTTATTTATTTGACAGAGAGAAACACAGCCAGAGAGGGAAACACAAGCAGGAGGAGTGAGAGAGGGAGAAGCAGGCTTCCCGCCGAGCAGGGAGCCTGATGCGGGGCTCAAGCCCAGGACTCTGGGATCATGACCTGAGCCGAAGGCAGTCGCTTAACCAACTGAGCCACTAGGGGCCCCTGTTGGAGGTTTCCTAAAATATTTCATTATATTACTCTATTTTGGGTGTGTTTAAATATCCATAACATATTTTCTTTTAAAGCCTCCAGATGATAAAGCACTTAGCTGCATGACCTTGGTTACTTCTGAGTCCCAGTGTCCTTATTGTTAAAATAGGGCTCTCAACACCTACTTTGCAAGGTTGTGAAGATCACAAAAGAGGGGCTGACATTTAGTAGGAATTTGCATTTCTCCACAACATGTATGTGTTATAATAAAATATATATAAAATGTGTCTGTAATATAAATGATTTTATCTTTCTTAAATATCAATGCTATTTTTAGGTTGATTTTCATTATTTCAATAATGCATACCACACATTTCTGAAAAGCTTTAAAGACTGGTTAATGGATTTTCAATCATTTTTTTAAAATATCCCCAACTGGGTAATATTTGATCCTTATTAACGATGGACCCGATTTTTAGATGAAATAAGTTATTCCAGCCAATTACAGGATTTGAAATGCCAGTCTGAACCAAAAACTAGATGGACTAGATGAGACTGATATTTTTTACATAGCCCATCAGAAGTAATCTAAAAGAGGATCCTTTCATCATTGTGTATTTCCAGAAACTCACTTAGGATGACTGTTATCCATTTAACAGTTTTTAACTGTCCCACTTACCGATGTATTACTGCCATTGCTGGCTGCACTGAAAGGGTCCATACTTGAAGTGGCAAAAGGGTCAGCAGAAGACTGCTTGAAGAAACAGTCAGATGCAAATGGATCTGAACCTTTGAAAGGATCCCCTCCAAATGGATCTAAGAAAATACAGCACATACATGAAAAACTAAAATTACTACACTAAATTTCCCATCACCTGAAGGTATAATAACTGCTTTAATTAAAAGACATTTTGAACTTCAGCAGAATCTAAATTAGGTACTTGGTGTTATGATTATTGATCATAAAAAAATATAGACAGTTGCACCTAAAACATAAAACAGCTTTAATTAATATTCTTTTACCTACTTGTTCATTATTCACCGAAAGCAAATCAGTAATTCTAATACTTACTAAGCAAAGATTACTTGTATGCTAGGTTGAAATAATTCCTCTAAGATGGTGACTCTAATTTTAAGGGAGGAGGAATCACAAATTCCTTTGTGATTTATTAAAAGATAGCCTTTCACCCAATAAACTTATTTGGAACGGGTTTGGGAATCACAACAAATGGATAACAAGATCTGCTTTATTGTAATGTAAAATCCCAGGGAAAGAATATCTTATAAAGCTTGAAATTTAGTAAGTCTTTAAGATGTTTCCTTTTCCCCCATTCATATGCTGTAATCTTAGGAAAACAAAATGCTGGAAACACTGTAGTAGCATAGATCACTATGCTCATCTAATCCTTGGCTGACAAGGAGAAATCAGTCTATTATTAAAGGTATCAAAATATAAACACCATATCATTTTTTTTCACTATGTCATTTAAAAAAAAATAGAGCCAATGGTTCATTAAGCAAATTCACAAAAATCTACCACTTTCTTTCTGAAAATGCTAGGCACATACAACATTTTAGTGGGGCCTTATATCAGTTAAAAAACTGAATAAAAGGGAAGTCCACTTTCTGTAACTACCTTAATTTGATCTTTCACTTATAAATATAACACAAGTTTATAATTAAGCAAAATTAAATTACAGCTAAGTTGGATCTCCATGATATACATACCAATTTTTCCAAAAGGATCATCTTTGAAAGGATCACCTGTGACAAAATAAATAAGCAGAAATCACAATACCAATATTTACTGTTGTGACAACACTACTTAAAGGGAACTTCAAACAGAAGCAAAGTTCTTAAAGCAAAGTCTGTTTCATTAAATCTACCTCAAAGTAGATAAAACACTAAATGCCATGCATTTCTGGGAAACATTTAAAATAAAGAGTAAAGCCAGAATATCAACATACCTCATAAAAGAAGCAAATTTTAAATGGCTCCTATTATTTTTTAAAGATTTAATTTACTTATGTGACAGAGACAGAGTGCATGAGCAGGGGGAGGGGCAGAAGGAGAAGCAGACTCTCCACTGAGCAGGGAGCCTGATGTGGGTTTTGATCCCAGGACCCTGAGATCATGACCTAAGCAGAAGGCAGATGCTTAACTGGCTGAGCCACACAAGTACTCCAGAAGAAGCAAATTTTAATTGGAGCTACTATACTTACTGCTTGATCACAAGCTGAGGTTACAAACAGAAGGGAAAAGACAGGCACAACAGCCATCATTACACTAACAATTTCTACTGTTCATAAGAATACTGAATGGGTGGGGCGCCTGGGTGGCACAGTTGGTTAAGCGACTGCCTTCGGCTCAGGTCATGATCCTGGAGACCAGGGATCGAGCCCCACGTCGGGCTCCCTGCTTGGCGGGAAGCCTGCTTCTCCCTCTCTCACTCCCCCTGCTTGTGTTCCCTCTCT